>CAJVPL010000393.1:0-27985 GCA_910591945.1 Ambispora gerdemannii
TCTGACTATATTCCAGAAAGTATTAGATATTTTTCCAGAAATTTGTTAACAAAACCATTGAATTTCCAGATTTAAATTGAATATTAAAAATCAGAAAAAAATCCAGAAATTTTCAGACTCAAAAATCAGGAATTTTCCAGATCAAAAATGGTTCATTTTTTTACAGGGTATTTGTTGGTTTTTTGCCAATTATTGTAATATAGACTGTTAATCTATGTGGTTAATATCTTCTTGTATATTAACAAACCATTATAAATTTTTATTAGTGAAAATTACTAAATATTATTGGAAGTTATTAGACTGTCATTAGACATCATTGAATTTAGATCTTCCAATGTAAAAATTTTGAAAGAGCTCCAATGACATTAAAGATCAGAATTTACTGCATCATTTAGAATCATCCAATTGTTTTCAATTACCTTCCAATTCCAATAATTGCCATTTGAACCTTTCAATGAGCATCATTGATAATATGATATAACATTTTTATTATAAAATAAATTTTTTTATAGTATTAATTCTCAAGATTCGAATACATTAAAAAGTTTTGAATTATAAATAACATTATGTACACAATAGGATTTAATCAATTGCATTTCTCTATATGACATATAAGTGCATTTGTAGATAGAAATCACCTTCTCAAAATCTCATTACTCGGTCAAGAAAAGTAAGTATTGTTTGAATTTTATAACAATCTACTATATTAACCTATTATGTTCAATTAACGGGTCCAATGATCTCAGACCATTGATTAAACATATAAAATTATTCTAATATCCCAAAAAAAATGTGAAATGTTGACGTTAACATGTGCCACAAGCTTCATATACATGTATATATATGTATATATGTATAGATTGTGTAAACTAAATTTCATAGGTGACGATTTGTAATTTATTTTTTCACCAAATTCGATACTTTGCATTTCGTGATCACAATAAAAAGATCAAATTGGCGGATATATTGTAATGCGCTAGGATTAAGAACATAACAGAACAGAATTGTTTATGTAATGGATTTTAGAAAGAATGATATTAAATACATGTATATGCGTAAATACAAAGAATTTTTTTTAAATAAAACCGCTTTTGGTCGTTGTATTCGGACTCAATGATTACGTATCTTCAGAATTATTCCTAATGCTAATGTTTTTGATGCTAAGAAATAAAAGATATAATTTTATTCTTATATAATGCATACGTATGTATAATACTTAGTAAAATTGGAAGTGTTTCATCGTGAAGTTGTTAGTTTTCTTGGGAAAAACTCCATTCTCATTAAATCTGTTTTGTTATATAAAATAGCGATTTTGCCTTCGTTTAGAACATACAAACTGACACTTGTAAACCTTAAATAGTTGATATAATTTAATTAATGTGAAATTTAATATGCCTTATGCATCATTATTAGTTAGAATTGAAATTAATTTGTAGTAAACGTAAAGATACGACTCGTATAAATTGCATTTGAGTGACTTTGTTTTTGTTCGTGTTAGTAAGAATGCTTTTTACGATCTCATCTCCTTAGCAATTTCTGCCCTTCTAAGTTAAGACACTCTTTAATTTCTTTACGTATTTGAGGATATACTAAACCAGAAAATACAAAGTATTTAATCTCTACTTACTCTCCATCGATAGTTGTAAAGTTCGGCAGTTCTGAAATAGGATCCCAATATTTTTAAATAATAATTTGCACCATTCGGGTGCATTGAAAGATGTTTTAATTCTTTATTAGACTGTCGATATCTTTATTTTCGTCAAATCAATTCAGCCTTATAAATTCGTTCGTGATAATTGAAACATCGATCGTAGCGCTTATTCTTATACATGTACATACATACGTATACATGTAATTTCTTAAGCAACATGAATATCGATATGACTACGTACGTATGTAGAGGTTAACTGTATATAGCGATAGTACATGTAATAGCGATAGTAGAGAAAGAACCAATAAAATTAAGAAACAATCATCATATTCTTCTTTTAAAAAGCTTCTATCAATAAATGCCAAGTGGAGTTTTCTCGGACTATAATGCTTACTTTTGGTATAGTGAAGTCTTCAGTGTTTGCGATAGATTACAGTATAATAACGATAACACATAAAGAAATAAAAAGTATGACTGTGCAAACTTGGATTATGGCCAATGGAAACTTGTCATATGAACAAAGTTACTAACGCTGAGTGATATATCGGTATATACAACATAACCATAAAGATAACTCACTTTTATTCAAGAAATGTTTCTTGAGCGTTGCTCCTTTCGTACACATAAAGCATACGATTATTACGGAGCACATGAAAATTAATTGCTCTATAATACCTAACGCTAAACTGTAAAACATGGCGTTAAGTGATAAACCCCGAGTTATATGAATTGATTTAATTTTATAATTTTTTTTTGATTTTTTTTAACTAATTTAGAATATATAAATTGATAAATAAAGAAATACGCCAAAAAAGTAAGTTATATTTTTTAGTGACTTATATAAGCAAACTGAGAATGGTACGAAAAACACTAAGTTTAAAGACAACAAATAAACATTTCCAAATAAAAAAAATGTTCACAAAAACCACGTCTAAATTCTTCTTTTTTACACTCTTGTTAATTTCTTTCACAGAAAACTATATTTATGCTTCCACAAACATCGCCGTAATTCTACATGGCGGACCTGATTTACAAAAAGAAGGAACAACAAACGAATCCGCAGTAAAAGGAGCACGTGAAGCTTGCACACCACCAACATGTAATCTCGAACTAACAAATCCAAAAGATGAGACGGAAGCAGAATACAAAAATCTTTTACCTAAAGTTGCATCAAACAATGATTTTTTTCTGACACAAGGATATTTTGCGCAAAAAGCGACTCATGAAGTGGCGGATAAATATCCCGGAAAAAAGTTTGGGATAGTTAATTTTGAGTTCACGCCGCCTGTGAAGAATATCGCGAGTATTCTGTTTGCGGAAGATCAACAAGGGTTCGTTGCGGGTCTATTGGCGGCTGAAATCTCGAAGAAGAGGAATAAGAAAGTTGCTGGTAATGATGAATTACATGATCGTTATTATCAATTTATACTAAAGTTTTATTTGAAAAAATTATAGTTATCGGTGGTGTTAGTAAGTGAGGCTTTATCATATATTTTGAATATTTTGATATTTTATATTTTGATATTTTGATTATTTGTATGCTATTATTTCATACTTCAGATATTCCACCAGTCAAAAGAAAAGTTAACGGCTTTGCGAATGGAGTAAAACATGCTTGCGCTGATTGCACCGCATATTGTCTCTACAGCAAATCTTTTGTGAATGAAAATAACGAATCACATGATATCTTCAATGCAATATCAACTAACAAAGGCATCGACGTCGTATACAATGCGGCAAGCATAACCGGTACGATCGCTCTTAAAAATCTAACTGCTAATGGGATTTACGGGATTGGCGATACAACTGACGAGGTATATTGTTCATGTTATCTCGTAACAAGATTAAATTGTCATAATCAATATTGATATTTATAATACAGTGGATAACTAATTGGGCGTACGGTTCGGTTCCTGGCTCGGAAAATCTTCTAACTTCGATCGTACAAGATTATCAAGTAGTCGTTCGCGACACAATCAGCGGAATGCTCAAAAACAATTTCGCAACTGGTGGTCTCGTAAAACATGGTCTAAAACTAAACTCCGAGGACTCGGCAATCAAATTTGCTGATTGTCACGAGGCATGCGAAATAAATACGCCAAATCTAAAAGAGAATATGCAAAAATACATTGGTAAAATTGCTAATCGACAAATTGATGTCGGGATTGATCATAAAAGCGGAAAATCGAAAATTTCTCCCGGAGGTTAGAAAATTTTGGAATTTTTGTCTTGGTCCCGCAATATTTTAATTACTATCTATTGCTTTAAAAGGTACCTCATGCACAATGTTGGAGATTAATAAGTCCTATTCATCGAAAGACGGTGTTGAAAATCGTCGTCGTAGTGATCGTGATAACATCGACCATGAAAGAAAAAGCGCGGTTGCAAATATTAGCTCTAGCTTTTCTATTCTTTTTTTAATTAATAGCGTCCTAATTTTATCTTTGATATTGTATTAGAAGATTTTTTTTTAATAAATATTATATAACGACTTTATTGCAGGAACTACTAAACTATCGATATTTTTGATTCATAATAATTAATAACGATAACCCATAATCTGGAGCCAAATTGAACTTTATCAGGATTCTTGGCTATTAAATAACGATACATGTATTAAAAGAGTATTTTGTTATTTACACAATAATAGAAGTTATAAGAGCCTTATTTCTGTCTCTCATCGTTTAATGTTAACGTTAATGCATGTTGTTGGGCGTACATAATACATGTACATGTACGTATAGGTATTCACACATAAAGCGTTTTTTAAATACTGATATATGTAAAACACTGCCATAATCACTAATAAACTCAAAGATGGCATCTAAAATTCGAAGACTCATGATTGTAGTGATTGTAGTAAATGCTGGCATTGTCGTAACGATTACTACTGCGGCGAGTGAGCAGTTCACAATACTCATGATTGTAGTAAATGTATCATATGTCGAAGAAATAAGTACTGTGTTGTATGTTTTCGTTATCACAAACGAATTTATGTTGAATGGTCTAGTGGAAACAACTATATCGACAGCCTAATCAATGAACACAATAATAATAATATAATATTTGAATGGATCCCTTTTGAAGATTTACCGATGTTGAATTTCTTCCAACAGGAAAAATTTATAAGGCAACCGACAGTTTAATAAATGAATGCGCGAAAATCAATGATAAATTCGAATGGATGTTGAATTTCTTCCAACAAGAAGAATTTATAAGGCAACCTGGTTGGACGGACCAATTCTCAAGTGGGATCATGAACAAAATAATTTAAACGATGGGGAGAATATAGAGTTGTGTTGAAATCATTATGTGGTTTAAAGCAAATTACATCAGAATTTAGAAACGAGGTAAAATTAACAACTTCTAAAATGTAATAAAGTTGCTTTTTTGTTTTCTAATACAATTAAACTTTTCAAATTAGATTCAGAATGCTCTACAGTGCATTGATATAAAATATTATGGAATAAATATAAACTCAGTTACAAATGAATATTCGTTAGTAATGAATATTCATGATTGTAGTGGATGTACCGATTGTCAAAAATCGAATTACTGCCCTCCATGTACGTATTGAGTACCACAGGCGAATCGAATCGTCTAACGAAAATAAAGATATCAACAGTTTGATAAATGAATGCGCGGAAATCAATGATAAATTCGAATGGATCCCTTTTGAAAGATTTATCGATGTTGAATATCTTGCAAAAGGAGGTTTCGGAACAATTTATAAAGCAACCTGGTTGGACGGACCATTCTTCAAGTGGGATCACGAAGAAAATAAATTCAAGCGACATGGAGAACGCAAAGTTGTATTGAAATCATTACAAAATTCAAAGCAAATTATATCGGAATTTATAAAAGAAGTAAAAATGTACCATTTCTCTAAAGTATAGGTATTATGCTTTTGGTTTTCTAATACAAACAAATTTTTCAAAATAGATTCAGACTGCTCTGACATACACCAATGCCTATCTTAAATACTATGGGATAACTAAAAACCAAGATATAACGATAACGATAACGATAAATGAATACTCGGTAGTAATGGATTATGCAAGTGGTGGCGATCTGCGCAAATATATTAATCCCAACTATGAAACATTGATTTGGGAAGAAAAATCAAAATATTTAAATAATATAATCTTAGAGCTGAATACAACTCACACAAAAGGCTTTGTGCATCGTGACTTTCACCCTGGAAATATATTATTGCATGTTAATGCTCATATTGCCGACTTTGGACTTACTGGACCAGCAGATACAAATAAATCTAATCAAGAAATTTACGGAGTACTTCCTTATATTAGTCCAGAGGTGCTAAGTGAAAAGCCATACACGGAAGCTACAGATATTTATAGTTTTGGGATGATTGTATACGAAGCTGTAACAGGTGAACGACCATTCGGTGAGCGAAGTCATGATGCAAATCTCGTATTAAACGTCATCAATGGAGTACGACCTATGATACCAAATAATGTTCCTGGATGGTGCAAATTTATTATTGAAAAATGTTGGGATCCTATTTCTGAAAACAGGCCAACCGCTAAACAACTTCACCACTTTATCGACTCCTTTGCTGATATCAACAATAAGAATTGGAAACCTAATAGTTTGCATTTTCACTACTACAGCGTTTTAGAGTATTCAAACGCTAAAACAGGTGAAGAAATTTAGGAATGTCTTATACTAGAAAGACAGAAATTAAATGAAATGAGACATCAAAAAAGTTTTTTTACAAATACAAACAAAAAAATCCACCCACATGCAGTTTACACTAGTCGAATATTTACTTTAAAATTAATTTCAATTCCAACTGACATGGGTACTTATTTATTTTAAAATATAAATCATATACCGTTTCATATTAATAAAAATTTATTTGGATATTTAGACTCCACAATTATTATTAATTTGTATATTCCGGACGAAATAAACGAAGGTAAAATTTATTACTATATATTTTTTATTTGTTTTTGTTTTAATTCTAATGTCAGCACAAGGTAACCTTTTGTTTTAATTCTAATGTCAGCACAAGGTAACCTTTTGTGTTAATAACGATGGAGTCTTAATTTTTTAAAATATTATATAGTTTTAACAAAAACTGGCTTCAAAGATCATAAGATGAACGATAAATGTCATATTGAAAATGTGTCGGAAGAATCAAATCGAGACAACAAGAGTCCTAGTTAAGGTAAATATTTAAGTAGCCTCGAGTAGTATTTTAAAAGTTTATTCCTATTAAATATTTTTATTGCATATTTTAAGCGACGACTTCAGATGTTATTTCATTTAATTATTAAGCAAATTGTATTTTTCGTTTTATAGAAATCAATATTAAGACATTTGTTTGTGTGTATCTCTAGCCGATGTGACTAATATCGATATTGATGCCGAATCTATAAGTGCTAATTTATATGTTCAAAACGAAACAAATGAAGATAAATCACTTTGATCTTCTTTTTATTAAATTCTTTAATCGCTATTTTTTCTTTGTAGTGCAAAAAATAATACATGTAAATGAAGATTCCGATCAAATCAAGAGATTACTCGACTCAATTTAATTATTACACAAAAACAATTTGAATGGGAACATGAACGACAAAATTTATTACATAGGCAATTTGAACTTAAAAAGGAAAATTAAAATTTATTACGTAGGTAATTTGAACTTGAAAAGGAAAAGGAAAATCTACTGGACGAAAATGAAAATTTAAAAATGATAATTAGAGAATAGAGATATTTTATTTATGGTATTTACTATTACCGTTAACGTTAATGCAGACATAATTTTTTATTATTATCGTTTATTTTATTTTGCTAATATCTCAAAGTTTTAAATAAATATCTGCATTCATCTATAAAACACCGCATATAATCATTAAAAGCCATTTTAAAATCGTTTTTATACTCAAAAATGGATTCTAAAATTCGGATACTTATGACTGTATAAGGGTGTGCATTTAAAATCCCGCATAAAAATCTAATAATGGTCGTGGTGTTATAAACTTTATTTTCTCTTGCCACATACAAAAATTCCTCCATTTCAATAATACATGCTTCAATTCGATCAGGCATACTTTTGATCAACCTTTGATAGTACTCGAATGGGATGTGAAGAACCCCTGACAAGATATTTCCGCCCGAGATCTGCATGATTAAATATTTAAGTTGTTATATTTAAAAATCTGCACTTGTTATGGCCCCTCCATTTTTCAAGAGAGATCTTACTCAAGATCCATCGAGTCAAAAGGTATTTTTGTTTATAACTGACACGTGGTGATCAACCTTTATATACATGTAGCATGGAAGATTATACATGTATGTGGATAATGATGATGATGTGATGACGATGATGATGAGCATGATGATGAGAACGACGAAGATTCTTCTTTCTTTCTTTCTTTTTCTTTCTTTTTTTCTTTTTCTTTTTCTTTTTCTTTTCTTTTTTTTCTTTTCTTTTCTTTTTTTCTTTCGTTTCTTCTTTTTATATCATTCGTTAATTGAATCCTTTCGAGAAATGAATCTCTAATTTTAGTGAAGCAAGTTTTATTTCTTTTCATTCGTCATTGAATTCTTGTTTATGTGATTTTTACAGTAGCAGTCATAAGTATCCGAACGTCCCTAACTTTTTATAGATCATGCGTATCATTCTAAAAATTTCTGAAACAAAGAATAACACAAATGCTGTTCATTTACTCCTTTTAAAGTTGGTATACTTTCTACATCGGGGGGGGGGGGGCGTTTTATGTTCATAAACTTTCACGCTCTAAATATAATAAAACAGTCGCTTTAGGACGTAAGATCTTGATGTCTAGTGATCGGATTTGAGCGAAAATACTATCATTTGACTCAGTTAGTCGAGATCAATCGAATGGTAGTATTTTCGCTCAAATCCGATCACTAGACATCAAGATCTTACGTCCTAAAGCGACTGTTTTATTTTTTTGTTAACGTCAAAAAAATGAATTTGACATAATATCTCGACGTCTAGTGATCGGATTCGAACAAAATAATACCATTTGATTCGTCTCGACTAGACAAATCAAATGGCATTGGAATTTGTGATGTAAAATTTTAATGAACATAAAACTCCCGATGTATCAGCATTTATGTTATTCTTTGTTTTCAGGAATTTTTAGGACGATACGCATGATCTATAAAAAATTAGGGGCGTTCGGATACTTATGACTGCTACTGTAATGTCTTACCTCTCGTAATGTTATGTTTGAATTAAATGAAATATTTATTATATTTGCAAGATCTATAGAGTTATGTTGAATGAGCAAACTTACCGTTACGTGCATCTTATTTTTAGCCTTTTCGTTCCTTCAAAAGTGATTGTTTTGTGACTAGATTAATTCTATTTGCTATTGAAGTAATCTTCTAATGTTTAAATATACAGATAAATCTAAGTGTCTCTCCCCGGGACCATATTAAAAAAAGACAATGTTTATTTAGAGAGAAGAGACTTTATAAGTTTGGGACTGTGTATTTAAGGCGGGTATATATAGTGTGTGAATTTTATAGAAGGTACTTAGGAAGATCTCTCTGTATTATACGTTGTTGATAACTAGTGCTCGTCAGGAGTAACGTACCACAAAATATTCTGTATAATAAGTTATTTCATAACACACATCTCAATATTCAATAATATAATTCTTAACATTCAGTGATCCGATTTGAACAAATATACAACCATTCGATTCGTCCAGTCGAGGGCCTCGGGTTATTCAAAAATAAACTTCGCTTAACGTTATAAAGTACTATTTATATTATTCTTCGTTATATCAAACTCTTTGTTAATAGGTTGGTTCCTGAAAATTCTTCGATTTAACGCGAGTTCGCTTTATCGAACTTTAACTGGATCACTGGAAATCGAGATATACCGATACATCATACATCGATCGATTCATTTTTTTGGCGATCAATTTCTAATTAAACCATCCGATTTTTCTAATTTAGGCTCAAATTGGATCACTAGATGTCGAGATATTATGTCCTAAAGTGAATGATTCATTGTATTTGGACATGAATATATAATGCGCAATATAGAATACCAATCTATAAAAAGTATCAACGATCAGCATCTGTAATGTTCTTTGTGCTCGGAAAATTTTGGCACATGATCTATGGAAAGTTATAAGGGGGTACGTTACTTCTGACGAGCACTTTATGTGCTAGAGCCAGTCAATTAACGAAATCAAGTCAATAACATTCAGGTATCATTATTGTGTAGGATAAATAAATATTTGAGTCGCGTCTTTGTTCAAAAAATTACAAGCAAAAATATCAACAAGTAATCGTATCTGAATATTTTGTAAAATTCATTATAATACTAGGCGTATATCAAAAGCAAAGCACAATTAACCATTAGTTTTTTTTGAAAAATAAACATAGTAACAAAATATCTCTATTTGAAAATATAGATATGAATCATCTCGTAATATAAACTTGTTAGTTTGGTTAAAAAGCCAAAGTCTTCAAGCAAGAAACTGGTGAAGTAAAATTCAATAAATCTTTTAGTGTAATTTCTCAACGAGGTTTGAGGGAAGACATAGATACGTGACACTCACAATGTCCATCTGGGGACAGCGTGGACTATGAATAGTTTCTATTATATATTATATATTAAAAGAATAAATAGGTTTAACGAAATGTTGGTTCCTAATATGGAAATATTTGAAAAACAAGCTGCAGTATCTAACCGTTTATAAATATTTCAACCGATACTTAATAGAGGAGATTTTATTTAGAAAGGTATGCATTGCTTACACTTAAAAGTTCATATACGGCATTATACTTCTCTTCAAATACATGACCTGATTTAATATTTATACTTGATTTTCGCTTAATTTCTTGATGAAATAATAATTTGAGCGGGTTAGTAAATAAAATTCGACAACGAGTAGCATTGGGTAGTAAATGCTCTCGGTGAAAGGCCACAGATAACTTTATAGATGTTTTCGATCCCATCGAAACGCCCTTTATCAAGTGACACGTGAATGTACCTTGTTAACGGAAAGAAAAAGAAGGGAAACGTCTCTTCAAGAAGTATCTATCAATGCAAATTTAACTGAATAAATTGTTGTCGCGTGACTAATACTCTTGCGTCAGCAAGAGCTGCAGAAAAATTGTTTTCGATAGTTTTATTTCCAAAGAATTAACATATATTTTATAAAATTTCCAATAAATATTAATTCAGCTATTTTATTAATTACCCATGTATTATGTAATGTCAAATTACATAATACATGGATACAATAGCAAGGAATACATACAATTCTAAAATACGCGTTTCTTACACAATCATTTATTCTCGACCACAACAAAAAAAGAAAGAACCGCTGCAACAGCAAAAATCCCAGAAAGAACGGACCAAATAACATGCGGTGCACTTGCCACCACTAAACTATACAGTATATTCATAATAATCGGGAATACTATTCGCATTATGGAGTCGATGACACTTAGTGCGCCTAGTAGTTGTCCTACTTGATATGCTGGTACTGCATTTGTGAGTAATGATCTGAGTGTGGGGATTGCAATTACGCTGAACGATTCTATTACTCCGGCTTTTGTGAATTGATATAAATTCAGTTTTCAGATTTGATTAAAATTGTTATTAAATATCGATGAATTAATTCATACCTATTGTGAAATCTCTTCCGATTGTAGCTTTCCCAAGAGCAACAAAAGTAAGAAACTCGATGATTAATCCGATTCTGATGATCCATATGTCAAGTAACATTCTTTGTGACCGAACATCATTAGCATTTGTTCCTCGATCCTTAATAAAGCATTTTACCAATAAAGGTAATCCAAAGAACAGCAGTAATGCTCTACTTTCCCCCAACCAAAATATATAATAGCCTATCTCTAATGTCCCCCAATCAAATTTGTATTTCGTATATAAAACAAAAACTGCTTGAAATCCAAAACTCGCTGCAGCGATCATCGCATTGACATTTGCCAAAAGAAAAATCATCTTTTCATTTCTATGTTCGTTTTTGTCGTCATTTTTGTTGTTTCTTGTTGAAGTAAACGATTTTGGCAACAAAATGCTTAATGGTTCGAATACGATGTAAATTTGTTCCCACAAATTTTGTGGTTTCTTTTTGGAGAGTTGTAATTGAGCGTTTGAGTTGAGTTTTTCGAGTGACAGCGATTCAGGGAGGATTATTAAAATGAAGAGAAAGAACACCAGGAATATTATGGTTGCAATGTAGAAAACAGATAAAATATTGTTCGTGATTGATATTATCCATCCGCCAATTAGTGGTCCAATTGACATGCCGAGTAGGATTGCACCCTGTAACCATCCGAACATTACACCCCTAATAATTATTTCAATATTGTTAATTTACGAAATCCTAAATAATAATAAGTAATAATAAAATTATTTCACCTTCGATCTGGTGTTGTGCAATCAGTGATATATGCTTGGCTTATAGTCATCAATGACATTAAACCTCCAGTGAAACCTTCCACCAAAGCACCTACCGCAAAAAATATCGGGCTAATGTCGTGTTCCGCAATTATTATAGTAACTATATAATTGAAGCAGATCCCTGCAGTCGCCAGTAATAATGAAATTCGACGACCTTTTCTGTCGGATAAGGATCCTAGTGCACCTAGGACGAAAATTGCTAGTTGTATTTAAGATGTAAATTATAAGCTTAATTTTTGATGATGTGCATCCTAATTTCACTCTCAAATAGAAACATGTAAACTTGCCAGGTAAAGCCACACATAGATTCACTACCAGCATTAATTGAGAAGTGATCGCGTGTACTTGAGGAATATTACAGTTTAGATCTGGTGGTTCTCCATTATACGAAATTACATTATTTTTTGATGATGAAGACAATAATGAAGTAAAATTGCTTGTAGCGTTGGTTTTTGTGTCTGATTCATAGTAAATCCGGCATACAATCGTCATGAATAATTGTATGCGAGTGACATCTCCAAATCCGCATGTCGATGCTAAGACAAAAGCTGTAGCTAGCAACCAGTATGATGAAGGTTTACGATGCCATGGCGTTTTTTTTAACAACGGGGTGAATTCATTACAATCATCGATAAGTGCGTTATTATTGTTATCGTTATTCATGTTTTTTTTTTTATTAAAACGCAATTTGTGTCGAGATGACTTTTATATAACGATTCATTTTTTTTATTAAAACGCAATTTTTTATCTAGATGACTTTTATATAACGATGACAATTCTTTTTTTTTATGTAAGCTTCCACATTATAATATTAGTACAATTGTTCTACAACACATTGTAATTTAGTATGGATAAATAATACGTAGTTAATATATATATCGTAAAGCTAATAAATATTTAACTGCCAAAAGAATGACTATAAAAACGGACTCATATTCGAACTTGTAATAAAAAAAATGTCATGACAATCAAAATCAATCGTTCTTGTAACTTAGTATGGATAAATAATACGTAGTTAATATATATCGTAAAGCTAATAAATATCTAACTGCCAAATGAATGACTATAAACACGGGTTCATATTCGAACTTTTAATAAAAAAAATGTCATGACAATCAAAATCAATCGTTCTTATTGATATGGCCTGTTAAAGGATCAATAAGCAAATCAGTTCAACATTATGGCTTATTTAGGTCTACTGTGAAGTTGTACGCAAACTTCTGGAACCAATCAAAAGGAAATAAGAGATGTTTTATAACAGTCTTTATCGTTATTTGATAATTTGATGAGCTTCTTTTTTTTTGTTTCAGTGAGAAGCTTTTATTTATACAATTTTGTTATTAAAGCTACATGTAATAAAATATCGATATGTCATGACAATCACATTCACGACCCTATAGCCACATTGTTACACAATAACATATTAGTCTTGATTTCCCGAATCAAGAATTCTACAACACGACAATCACATTCGTTACGTGAGACCATATTAGTCAAGATTTCCCGAATTAAGAATATTATCGTTATAACGAATTCTACAACAATAGGTCAGATGTCGTATGCAATCTACAACCCGAAATTTTTTAATCGTTCTCCATCTCTTTCTGTCCCTTGATTAATGGAGATATGAATATAACGAAAAGGTTATTATGTATACACTTAAGGAATGCTTTTACTAACCAATCTTGTGACTATTTTTTAAGGTATTGTAGTTTAACTAAATAACCATGTCATACAGATTAACGTTAGAATATGGGTTTGGTAAGATTCGCCGACACCCATTTCACCGACGACAAACCCATATCACCGACAACCAATTTCGCCGATATTGACGCCATTTCACTGAGTATAACGATAACGATATAGGGTTATCGTTATAGCATAAACTGTATTTAGATAAAGCTTTAACCCGAATCCATTTTCTAATACAGTACAGTCCATGAAATAGGTTGTAATAAGTTGTCGATGCTATAGGTGCATCCTTTAGGGGCTAATATTTCAACGGGGCGATGGTTAAATCTCAGGTGTTAATATAATCTCACGCGCATGTGTTAAGTGAAATATCAGGAGGGGGAAGATGAATATTAGCTAATATTTGTCACTCCCCTTAGAGAATAATAGCGATAGCAACTTTTGTTGTTAGCGTTATTTTTATGCAAGTCTGTAATTATATTACATGTATAGATTTCACCCAATACGTAAAGAAACCACTTTCTAACGCTAAGTAATGATGTCTACGAAATATATGATCCGTCGGGTAACGTTCAACATACCGACAAACACAATCCCGACAATACATAAGCCCAACAAACGAAATACCGAATGCACAGTATACCGAAAGCACGAAATCCTGAATGAACAGCATACAGTGCTCGTCAGAAGTAACGGACCCCCATAACTTTCCATAGATCATGTGTAATGTTCTGAAATTTTCTGAGCATAAAGAACATTACAAATGCTGATCATGATACCTTTTATAGATTGGTAGAGCTTCTATATCGGGTATTGTTCATAAACTTTCACGTCCCAAATACATGTTAAATAATCTAACTTGACATCCAGTGATCCGATTTGAATAAAAAATATACCATTCAATTCGCCTAGTCGAGGTGAATCGGATGGTAATATTTTTATTCAAATCGGATCACTGGAGGTCGAAATATTGCGTCCTAAAGTAGCAGATTTGTTTTTTTAACATTAACAAAAATGAATCGGTCAATCTAAGACGTGATATCTCGATCTCCAGTGATCCGATTCAAACAAATATATAACCATTCGATTCGTCTTGACTAGACAAATCGAATGATATATATGTTGTGCCTCAGATGTCGATTTGCGTCAGATGTCGCTTCATGCGATTTTTTTCGGCCAACATTAACCTATTCACCAGCACTAACCCTAACGCTAGTAATACTCCCATCTTGATTTAGGCCGATCGCCAGTGCTCCGATTCAAAAAAATAATATATATATCATTCGATTTGTCTAGTCAAGACGAATTCATATTTGTCGATCAATTTTTCATTATAAATTGATCGCCAGTGATCCGATTCAAAAAAAATAATATATATATATACATGTATATATGTTGTGCCTCAAATGTCGATTTGCGTCAGGTGTCGATCGAGATATTACCGTTACATCCTATTCATTTTTCTGGCGATCAATTTATAATGAAAAACTGATCGACAAATATGAATCGATCACTTTTGGACATAATATCTCGACGTCCAGAGATCCGATTTGAGCAAAAATACTACCGTTCGATTTGTCTAGAAAAATCAAATGGTAGTATTTTTGCTCAAATCGGATCTCTGGACGTCGAGATATTATGTCCTAAAGTGAACGATTATTGTATTTGGGCATGAACATACAATACCCGATATAGAAGCTCTACCAATCTATAAAAGGTATCATGATCAGAATTTGTAATGTTCTTTATGCTCGGAAAATTTCAGAACATTACACATGATCTATGGAAAGTTATGGGGAGTCTGTTACTTCTGACGAGCACTGTACCGAAAGCGAAATCCCGAATGAACAGCATACCGAAAGTACGAAATCCCGAATGCACGGCATCACGAAATCGCGCATTTACTAATTTCCCCCAGGTTTCTGATTGGTTGAGGATATTAAAGGTTAATTTTAGCGTTGGGTTAGGGTTAGAGTTAGAGTCGAGGATAAAGTTATACGTAAAATTGCCTCCCTGACATTTTTGATTAGTGCTTCAAGCCAGATTTAAGCATTTGTTTTCCGTATATTTCACATTATTCGCATTTTTAATTTTCTTGTGTCGGATTTGTTTTGCCGGTCTTATAAAAATTTATGCATTTTTATTGGTTAATCTAGAAAACCCGGTAAGTAGTCAACCAATCGGCGATGGAATTACGTGCATCCAATCAGAAACCTGGAGGAATTAGTAAATGCGATGATCAATTTTTTATATAGAAAAAATGTAAGAAAAATTTGCTCTTATAACAGGTGCATTATATTTATTAATAAACTTTCATTACAAATCTTTTATTTATTAAAAAAATATGTTTTTGTTCTTAACGGACTAAAACTTTTATGAAAATCTTAATTTGAAATATAATGATAATCAATTTTTATGATATTACACAAGATTATTTTGTATTAACGTCAACGTTAAGAATACAATCACACACATATACACACACACGTTATAACATGAATTCGACATTCTATACTGACTCTTCTGTTAATGAAGACAACATAGATTACATGTTTATCAGATCCGGCTACTATAAGTGATTCAGACTCAGAGTACATTTCAAAAAGCAAGTCATCGTTAATAAATGAAGAATTCAATTTTGATTTTGAAGCATTTTCTTGAATGAAAGATATAGTAAAACTTAACATCACAATATATGTCACATTCAAAGAATTATATACAAACTTTTCTGATAATAAGCACCTTCCCTGTAAAAATTTGAATCTAATTTTATCCTAACCTTTTAATGAAATGAATTATATTTTCACAAAATAAATAAATTAAGATTCAATATTGCAATTTCTTAAAAATTTTAGCCACTAAAATAATAGCCTCAAGTTTAAATTTTTCTACAGATGGAACAATATGATAATAAGATCTATTATTTTCTTTTATTTTTTATAATTATAAAATATGTTAAACTGTTTTACAATTAAACTTTTTAATATTCTTTACATATTTTAATAGTTACTTAGATATATTTTATTTACATAATTTAATAGTTATTTAAATATATTTTATTTACATATTTTAATAGTTAAATGTATTTTATTTTAATTATGAAAAATCCAAAAACATAAATATAAAGAATTGAAATATATAATAGTTTATTTTCAGACTTTCTACAAATCTTTAAAGTAATACTTAAAAATAAAAATAAAATTGAATAATTTGATAATATAATGATAAAATTAAAAATAAAAATTAAATTCTAAATATAAGAATACTTTCTTACATGAAAAGTAATAAGATAAATTTATTAATTGCTATAAATAAATTATATCAATTGAGATAATTTTCAGTTTTAATTTTAATAAAGCTTATTTCTTTATTTATTAAATAGTGAAAAGATCTAAAGAGCTATAGTACAAAACAGAGATATTTAAATATATAATTGAGATTTAATGAATTACAAATAAAGAATAATAAAATAGAGAGCGATTAGTTCTAAATTATTAATCTTAAAGGTGATATATTTTCAAGTTATACTATACTTAATGAGATATATATAAAATATAAATAATAATAAAAGATAATTAATATGAATTTAAAATAATAAATGAAAAGAAAAGTAATTAAAAACAAAGTGTGTTTAAATTAATAATATTCTCTATATTTTACATTTAATCTATTTGGCAAAATATTAAGAAGTATTAAATATAGATCTGTGTTAATTTCTAATATATATGCAAAAAATAATAAACATAACACGAAAAATAATGGATATGATACAAGAAAATACAAGAGTATATAAAAATTATTATAAAATAAATAATAAAATAAAAAATAAAATTATCTCTTAAATTAACCAGTAAACAAACTTGTTTACTAAAATTTTTTTAATTAATTTTTATATATTTATATTTAATTTTATAAGTTTAACTTATTCTTTCTAAGCTGAAATAAAAATATAATTTATTTTTAATTAATATAATCTAAATTTATAATTTCTATTTATAAAATACTCAAAATATTTGATTTATTTTATAATCAAATTCTATAATTTTATTATAATTTTTTTTAAAATTTAAAACTAAAAATAAAAATTTTTTAAAATTGCTTATTTTTAATTTAATAAACAACTATATTTTTTTTATAATTGTTAAAAAAGTAAAAATAACTATTATATTATATATAAATAAAGCCAATATTAAATAATTTTATTTAAATATTTTAATATTTAATAAAAATATATTTAAATATAAATTTATAATATTTTAGTAAGTAAATTTACTTGCTGAACTAGATAATTTAAGAGATAAATAAAAAATTGGATAAAAAATAAAATAAAAAATAAAATAATAAATATTAAATATTAAATAATAAATAAAATTAAGAATAAAATTAAGAATAAAATTTTAAATATAATATTAAATAAAAATTAAATTAAAGAATAAAATATTAGATAAAGATTAAAATAACAAATAAAATATTGAATAAAATATTAAATTAAATAGTGAATAAAATATAAAATAAAGAATAAAGTATAAGATACTGAGTTATTATTTTTAAATAATTATTATTTTTTAATATTTTTTATTTATATAATATTAACAAATTAAAAAATTTATATTAATATTATAATAATATAATAATATAATAATATATTTAATATATAATATTATTTTTATTTTAATATAAAAATAAAAAATATTTATTAATAAAACTAAAAACTTAAATAAAAAGAAAAATTTATATTTTTTATATTTTTATTATATTTATTAATAAATTTTTTACTATTTTATTATTTTTAATTTTATAATATTTTAAAACTATTAAAATATAATTAATAATAAAAAATAACAAAAACTCTTACTTTATTCTTTTTATAAAAAAATATTAATATAATAAAATATTAATTAACTAGTCAATAATAATAATAATACTTATTTGATAATTTTAATAAAAGTATTTAATATAAATTTTACAATATATAATAAAAAATAAAAGATAAAATATTAAGAAATAAAGAGTATTTATTTATTATATTATTATTTTGCAAGTTTTAATATGTTAAGTTAAAGCTCAAATATGTATTATTTTTATTTATATTAATAATATTTTTATAATAAAACCAATTAAATAATAATTTATAATATAAAATTATAACTAAAGTTATAAATTATAAATTATATTATAAAAAATTATAAAAAAAATTGTAAATTATAAATAATAATATAAAAAAGTTATAAAAAATAATAAAGTTATAAATAAAATTGCAATATTTAATAAATTATATTTGTTAATTTTTTATTTTGATTATTTTTAAAAGTTTTGTAAATATTCTTTTTTTAAATGATTTTGCTTTACAAAATTTTTAGAGATTTTTAATTGTTTATTAATTATATATTAATTTAACTTTATTTTGTGATTTTTTATATTTAATCTGAGAAAGTTTTTCTAATTATAAAGTAAGTTAATTGATTTTTTATATATTATTTAACTTATTTTGCAATTAGAAAAACTTTCTCAGATTAAAAAATATATATCAAAAGTATTTTTGTATAAATAAAAATTTTAATTAGTAAAATTGAAAACTTTTATATAAAGAGAAAATCATATTTATTATATTTTATTTGTATTACTTTTGTAAGCTACTATATATATTTGGCAAATACTACTTTATTCTAATTAGGATTTATAATTCAATCCAATACCTAATTTGTGTCTTCGTAACTAATTGTTCGATTAGTTTCATTGTTTGCACTTGGATTAATCAGTTATTGCTCCAGTGTAATAAAGTGTCAAGGACATTTGATTCAATCTCATATAACAAACTTGCATTTTTTGTGCTTGATATAGTATAAATTTAAGGATTTTAGATATATAACAAAAACTATTTTTCTAATTGCTAAAGATTTTCCACTCAAAAACAATTAAATAAACAGCCAATACACAAATTGATTAGCATTTTTCTATAACGATAACGATAATGCTCATTTCAAGAACTCAGGTCATGTGAAAAAATTTAAATTGGTATCTAAATAATGTCACATATTTCTGAAATTCATATACAGTTTATAAGTATGTTATGTTATACATGTATATATATAAGTACATGTATACACATTTATGCAAAAAACTATTCTCAATGTCAGAATATATAGAGAAGAAAAGTTGAGACTATTATTCCCAGGAATCCAGCCAAATACAATAAAGATGACTCTTGATTCGGCGCAATTTTCCAAGCACCCGCAGTCTCAGTTCTAGTTGGGGGCAAAGTAATCGAAGTTTCTGTCGAAGTAGTAAAGATTGAAGGAGTTTTCCTTGTAATTCTCGTTTCTGTGCTGTAAGGAGTTGTTGTGGGAAAAGAAGTAAAAGTTGGTGTTGCTGTATATTGAAAAGTGGGAAACGAGAAAGCTGAAATAATCCTTGTAGCATGACTCAGATTAGGTTCAACTTGAAGAGAATTTTGCGTGGGTATTTGCGAAGAAATGACAAGGGTAAAAGATTGCTGCATTAGAGTAGCCATAGATCGCCGCAATGGTGCAGGAGATAAATCAGTTAGCGGCGTAGCAAAAGTAGCAAACATTGATTGCTGTGTTTCAGGATATTTGACTGGTTCGAGAGTTTCCAGCTTTTTGATTTGATCCAGAGTCGCATAATTGCTCGGAATTTGCTGAGTCATTAGAGTCACTGGTGACGGTACATACACAATTCTGGTTACAATTTGTGGGGTGAGTTGAGTTACCGTGATGTATTGAATCAAGTTTTGTGGTTGTCCTAAAGAGAATTTTCATTAAATGGAATTCCAATAATGTCCCAAACAACGAGATTTACCATTCATCAAGTTTGTGCTAGCAGAACACATGACGAGAGAAAAAATGATGACAAAAATCAAAGAATCGTGCATTTTTTATTGTTTATATCTAAATAAAGAAACAAGCTATTCAACTTATTATATATATTGAACATTTTATAATATATGAAGCTTTGAATCAAGACAAAAAGTAATGAATCACACTTTGAATTTAATATATTGAAAAGTATTTTATCAAAATAAATGGTTAGGTGTCCGAAATCGAGTTCGTATCATTCCTTATGTAACGTAACACGATCAGTTTGTCATCGCAAATGACGGATCAATGCACTTTATAGTCTCATTTTCACATGTAAATAATCCTTTGAAAATTTAGATTTGATGTTGTTGTCATTCGGGCTGACTAAAATGTACGTATATGGTATCGGTATACAGTATTTTTTAAATTGTGACTGATAATGCATGCATGTAATAATCATAACAAAAGCATGATAATCGCTGATAGGTTTCCTAAAAATCAGAAGAGAATGGTGCTTATTAATGTACTTTGAAACTCGCGCTGCTTTACCAAAGTATGTAATCAAAAAATAATTTACTTGAAACGACCGCTAATGATGTCGCTGAGAATCAATGATATTGATATTCTTTGTAAAACGAAAGAATTCTATTAGAGAATAGATTTCTTTGTAAAGCGAAAGATTTATTAGAGAATAGATTCGAGAATTAATCTCGAAACGACAAATTGTTGGAATTAAACGAAATTGAATACGAACAGAAAGTGAAAAAGTTTTCGGAAGTGAATTGAACAGAGAACAGAACTAATTACGTATTGGAAACAGTACGAAGCGAATAATTAAACGATCAGCCAAAAAAAGCTGGTAAGAAAAATACAGAATTACGAAATTACTCTAAGAAACGGATAGAATCCGAAAATCTAGTAGTATACAAATAAAAAGTCAATGTACAAGAAAATTCTATAATGTTTGGCGTAGAAAGTTGGAGAGGTGGATAAATATTAAAACATTTACATTTTTTGGTCTAGCTTATGTTTGTTATGTGCATATATAAATTGTTTGTTAAGAGTGTATTAATTCGGCCCAGCCGAGTTATTTTTTTTAGAAATAACGATAACGTCGTTTTGGTTGTTTTGATTTGTCACTGTTTCGTCCAATCGCCCACCCAACACTGAATACTCCCAAATATTTTAGAATTCTAGTCATTGATTTCTTGCCAGTTTGCCGAACTTTTGGAGATTGTTCGATTAGCAATCGATTTGAGCTCCGACACTTGATTGCCATGACAATTTGAGCAAAGCCAAAAAGAAATCCGGTGACTGTTAAAACATTTTCAAAAGTGGAAACATTGTTTATGAATTGCTGTAATTTCGCTCGGCTCGAGACACTTTCATCTTGTTTTATATAATCAAAATATCCTTCATTATTATTCATTGTATTTGCTGTTGTCATTGTTGGTGAACTTAAATCTTCGTGACGTTGAGATCGCGCATTTATATAATTATAATTATAATTATAATTATAATTATAACAATCTAATGCATTTTCTGATGCCATGTTATTTTCTTGCATCGTGTTATCATCATATGATTCAGCTTCAAGCGCAGTCCAAATAAAACGTTGAATTTCATTTTCTAAATTTTCACAACTTTGTTGATACTCGGGTGTCAACGGCGGCGGTAAGGGCTTCTCTATTGGTTCATCATCAAACATTTCTTCCATGAACGAAGTTCCTGGCGTTCCAGGCATCGATAATGACGAATGACGAGAATGTATCTGAGCATCAAAGTTATTGTATCCGCAATCGACGGGTGTCATTATTTGTTCTGATTGAGCGGAAATTGTGCTCGCTGAATCCCAAGTTGTATCGACAGAATCTTTTCTGTGCAATACAATTGATTCATCTGGTACTGGTCTCGATAGAGCAACTTCTGCTTCTTCAAGAAGCTTTGTCAGTGAATCACAGATTCTATCTAAAGGTGAATCATCTTCTTTTTCTGCAGGTTTAAGTGTAAAACTTTTCATATGATTTTCTCGAGTAGTTTCCAAATCGTCATAAGCAGGAAATGTAAAATTTTTTGTCATTTCGCTAACTTCTGATATGTCACTATAATAGTAGTAATTCGCAAATAAAAATTAAGAACTTATTTATTTCAAATATAAATTACATAGTTAATAAGACTAACCTTATACTCGAACCTCTCGTATGAAGATCGTCTTTGAACCTTGTTTTTGTTGAAGGTTCCTTTCTATAAAGAAGATTAAACAAAGTTTATTCGAAATTGCTACGCGGATGTGGAAACATTACAAAAAGGTGAATAATGATTCATACCCGTATAAACAGCATTCTAACTCTTCTATCATTGTTTGTGTAGTGTATCTTTCTTTCTGAAGTTTATCCAATATCTCTGTTGGTAAATTCTTCAGAAAAAGAGAAAATTTTTGGTAAGAATTTTAATACACGTTCAAAGATCAGACTTTCCAAATACTAACCATCTTTGACTCTGAGTTGGCTTTTGAGAACGACTCTCTCGGCCTGCGTTGAGTTCTTATATTTCTCGCCTCATGCATCTTCCAATAATTTTCGTGATTAAGTGAAATTGGCAATAAGTGCCACCACTGATCAACCATGTTTTGTCTTCGACGAATAGCTTTTATATAGAAAACTCGCTCAAGTATGCGAAATTATAAAAATGTAGGTGGCGCGCTTATTTCCAAATTTAAATACGATAATCATATGCACGGGTAACATGAACACAAATAAATCATTCCAATCAGGAGTTTGTGAATCGTCTTGCAATGCATGATGTGGTAATCCTTCCATTTATCTCATCTTTTAACAAAGATATTATTACTATCAATCTGTCCTCGTTTTATCATCTTTTATAAAATAGAATACCCTAAGCATAAAATAAATGTTAGATTAATCTCCATTATGCCGCCGCGTAAAGGATATATCTAATCACAGTACATGTATAATGAATAATTTCAAGTCACCAGTAGCAGAGTTTTAAATTATAAAATTGTAACTCGGCCGGTGCAGATTTGTATAACCCCGTGTGGCATACAAATAAATAACTCATGTCATGGGTTAAAAAGGCTGTTTTTTAGGAGAGAATACTTGCTTGAAATTTATCTCCGTGAAATTTTAAATATTTGCAAGAGGAATGAATGTGTTTGACTCCCAACGAACTAGGGTATTGATTTTTCACGAGTTTACATTCCAAAATGGTCATTAATAGGAAACAAACATCATGGCAATTGGTCTCGTGTGTATTACAACACCATTTAAACCACGTGGTAAAACTTCTCATTACACGTTTTACTGTTAACCTTTTTGAACTAATACCCGCCACGATAAAATAAATGATCGACTTACGCTTGCTACAAAAACATATGTTATTTATGTTATTGTTAAATGAATTTCCATTGTTTGATCAAGTCAAGTCATTACGGCTTTGAATTCATTGTTTTGGAGTACGTATCTCGTATCATTCCTTAAATATAAAATTCGCAAATGGTTTTATGAGCTAGAAAACCAAAATTATGCACAGATTGCAGTAATTACCTCCCTAAGTACGCTGTGCATTTATAGAGTGTGCATTTAAAGAATAAATTCCAATATTGGAACCTATGGATAGGGGGTGCACTTAGTGAGGTTTCTTTGTAGTGTGTACATGTAATACGTACTAATAAAAATGATCGAAGTAAATTTCTGTCTATTTATTTGAAATCTGTAAATATTGCTCGATCACAGATTTTTAGAAATCATTGAATAACAAAGCTGTATGAAGAATTATGTATTTATTTCATGCCTTTAAGATTCGTACACAATAATGAGCTCATAGCGATAAATAACGATAGAGAAAACGAAATAGTGTTAATATGATTGTGAAATGCAAAAGCATGCGATCAAATGCAAAAGCAAGTCACCCGGATAAGTTCTTTTTGGGAGGAAGGCGGTGTGATACATGATTCATTTATGCGTTATTAAATGTGTATTAATGAAATGTCTGAAAGGTAAATATTTTAGTAATAAAAGTACTCAAATAATAAAATGATTAGTGCTAGTTTGACTTCGAATAAGATTATATTTTATAAGCAAGTAAAACCATTCTAATTATAAAGGCTTCCTAATAAAAGAAAAACGGAAAAAGGAAATGCGTTATTTTCTATTTCAAAAATTTTATCTAGTGCTCCGCACGGTTCGGGTTAACCCGTACGAAAATAAATTTTTGGACATAAAAAGTCCATTTTTTACTAACAAGACCTCTATTAATGTAATAGCTAAACTTGTTCACCATATATAATTCTATTATACGGCCCAATTTTGTGGAAATGATTATTTTATGAGTTTCTAAAGGTCATTTATGAACTTTGAATGAGAAATCAGACATAATACCAAGTTTTAATGTAACAAATACTATTAATAAAAAAGATTGTTCTATTTCATTTCTAAATAAATACAAATTTTCAAAATATATTGAGCGTTGGTTCACAAATTATCACGTAAAAAGTAAAATTTATTTGGACTTGGATGGATGTATGATATGCAGTTGTAAAATTCGCCTCAAGAATGTTTTATTTTAGATTATAAGATTAGCAAATTGTAAATCAATAAATTAACAATTACTTTTTATACTTTTAAATATTTTTTAATAGTTTTTCAAATATATATAATTATATGCTAAAAGTTTGTATAATTAAATATTTTTTATAATTTTATAGAATTTTTTTCAAAAAATGAAATTTCTTATTAGTAATTTTATAATTAAAATACTTCTTGCACTGTACAATGCGTAGTATAACTAAAATTTCAAGAAATAACATGTTCTAAAAAATTTTTATTAATTAATATCAAATCAAACCAAGTTTAAATAATATTAGAGTATCTAATAGATTTTTGTATATAAAAAATATTTAGTTTTATAATTTTTTAAATTTTTATATATTTTTCAATTGTACTACATATAGCACAAAAACCTAAGTTCAATCCATTAATATACAATATATTTAATATATCTATGTATATTAGTTTTAATTTTTCATGATCTTTTCAAAGTGTCATTACTTTTTTAAACATATGCAAGCTCTAATAGTTTCTGGTTCAAACTATTTCTTCTATAAAATATTAGATTAGGATCACTAGAAAATACTTGTTTAATTATAATACTTGTTCTTTTAAAATAAAATTAATTAAAACTAATATTATATAAATAATATATTAAAAATAACTAAATAATTATTTGCCATATTTATCAAATTTGAAATTCTATTTTATAAAGTTATATATATTAAAATATATAATAATAAAAAAATTTTAATAATATATATTTATAGTTTTATCTTTTATTAAATTTTACTAAAAAATTATTTAATATATATAAAGCTCATTATATTGAATAATTTTGTACTTTTTGAATATATAATTTATAAATACATATAATTTATTAATAAATTAATTAATATTTTTAGTATAAATAAATAAATATTTGATTTTTTTACAAATACTAATTTATTACTTATATATATTAATATATTTATTTTCAAAATTATTATTTTTATAATATATCATTTTGTAATATAAATTTATGATTATTTTAATATTAAATAAATTTATAATAAAATAATAAATAATAAAAAATAATATATATTTGTTATAATTGTATAAATAAGTTTATTAAAAGTTAAATAATAATATTATAACTTGGTTTTAGTTTTATTAATAGTATTAATTATATTAGTTAATTATATTTCTTCAAAAAATTTTCAATTATATTAATTAAAAATTATAAATAGAAATAATTTAATTAAGTATAAATTATTTTATTATTTTATTTCAAGTCAAGTAAAAATAATATTAATAAATAAATTTAATAATATCTTATATAATATAATAATAAAAATATTTATTTTAAATAAATTTTTTATTTTTTTAAATTTTATTTTATATTTGATAATAAATATAATACTAATTTTTTATTTGTTAATATTATATTATATCATAACTAATAAAATAAATTTTTATATATTATTATAAAATTATATTTTATTATTTACAAAATTATATTTTTTTATTATATTATAAGTTGAATTCTATATTAAAAAAATAATTGAAATACTTTTATATTCAAATAATATATTAATAATTAAAATATTTATATTATTATAAAATACTTAAGTTTTAATATTAATTTTCTTAATTAAAATAATATAAATAATAAAAAAATACAAAATTATATAATTATTTTATTTTAATTTTTTAATTATTTTTATTTTAATAAGATTTGCTTTATTATTTTTTTAATACTTTTTTAAGTAATTTATGTATATTTAAAAATAAATTAATAATATATTTAAAGAATATATATTTTGATTTTTAAAATTAATAATAATTACTTTGTTAATACAATTATTATATAATATTAAAATATTTATATTTATATTTAATATATTATTTATATTAATATATAATATTTATAAATTAAGAAGTAATCATATAAATTAAATAATAATTATAATAAAAAATATTTTAATTTTTTATAATTTTAAGTATTTTAATTAATTTTTGAATATTCAGAATTACAAAATAAAAAATTAAAATTATATATATATATATATATATTTATTAAAAATAATAACTTTAATATTAATAATAACTCATTAAGTATTATATTATTTTTTAATAATTTATTATAAATTAATATTTTATAGTTAACCAGAAATTACTAAATTTATTATTACTTAAACAAATATTTTTTACTTTATTTTTATATAATAATAAAATAATTTATTATACTAATAACAAATAGTAATTATATTTTAATATATTATTTTTTTAATATTAATAAATTAAATAAATAAATTAAAAAACTTATTAATTAATATTGGAATTTTATATTGAAATATTAAGTTTATATATCAATATATATTATATTTTAATATTAAAAAAAATATATATTATTTTATATTATAAAATATCAAAAAATTATAAAATAATATAATAATATTTAATAATAATAAAATTTTTTATTATAATTATTTATAATAAATAATAAAATTTAAATAAATAACAAAAATTATAACAAAATCTTTTAATTAATAAATACTAATTAATATTTAATATTTTTGAAAATAAATAAATATATAATATATATATTAATATATAATAACAATTAAAAATAATATAATAACATTAAAATTTATTAATTAAATATAATAAAATATAAATTTTTCTCTTTATATGATAACTATAAATAAAATAATATATTATTTTATCTATATATAACTATATTATATATTTTTATATAAGATAATTAAATAATATTAGATTATTAAATTTAAAATATAATTTGATATAAAAATATAGATATATCAAT
>CAJVPL010000394.1:0-27981 GCA_910591945.1 Ambispora gerdemannii
AACTCAAGACTTATAATATGACTCACTTCTAAGAAGATTTTGTCAAGAGAAAATTATAATCAAAAGATTATTTACTTGTAAGAAGACTAAGATATGATAAGATGATTAAGATAAATAGATTGATATTTTTTTTAAGCTAAGATACATGTTATATTTATATAAATTATTCATTACTCGATTTATATTATTTTATTTCATTAAACTGATAATACAATTATCAATCCAAGTATTAATCTAAGTATTAATCTCAGTATTAAGTATTAATCCGAATATCAAAATCAAATAAGAACAGGTAATTAAAATGTGCTACATTAGAAGGATATTGATACGAGTATTAAACTAAGTATTAATTCTGATATTTGGAATATATTATATTAAAGTATTAATATAAGTATTAAATAATTAAAATGTAAAACTTAATGTTTCTAAAAATAATAAATCAATAAAATTAAAGAAATAGAAGATAAATCATATGATAAATATAACCAATAAAATGATAGAATTAAATAATTAATAAAATTATGATATGTAAAGTCATATCATAACAATATCATTGTTCACAAAAAAATTCTTCATCAAATTTGTTGTAATTGTAAATTTTATTTTTGCAGCTTTTAACTTTTTTTTGTTTAGATAAAGATAAATACTGCAGTAAACACAATGATTATGTTGCTGCTATTTGAAATGCAGTATTTTCAATTTTTGATGAAGAAAAATTAGCAAAAATTGATAATAATACTATCTTTATTCATCTAGCAAAATGAAAATAAAATAATAAGATATAAGATGTATATAATAAACTCTTCAAAAATGATCAAATACTATTAAAAATTGATTATATAATCTTTAAATAATATAAAAGGAAAACACTATCAGTCATTTATTGCATGTTTGTATTAGCAATTAGCAATATTCTTCTGAATTCAGCCAGCCCTGACATAAAGTGCAAAGACAAATTGGTAGTTAGATGCGTACATGCCTTTATAATAAATAATTCTTATAATTTTATTTGAAATTTGATTGAAAATTCTTTATAAATATTTGTTATTCAGAGATCAATTAAAAGTAATGAGCCAGCAATTCAGATAATAATAGAAAATATAGTGAAAAAAGAGATCGAAGAAGAGGAGGAAGTGACCTGAAAAAAGTATCAAAAGTTATACAAGAAAGTCATTGAAGATAAAGGAGGTGATGAGATGATTATGATCAAAGATAATGATGGTAACAAAGATGATAATTATAATAATTATGCTAATTTTGTAAGTTCCTTTAATATAATATTCTTTGTAATTTTTTTCTTTAAAATCTGATAAAGAATTATCTTTTTAAAAAAAGATTACTGATTTAGACTGCATATATATATAGATATTTATGTAATTTTTTATCATTTTTATTATCAATATCTACAATAAACTATATTTACTACTCTTTAAATGTCAAATTTTACTGTTCTATGAAATTGAATAATGCTATTACAAAGTATTATTATAAATATTATTACAAAGTACTGTTATAAATATCATTACAAAGTTCTATGCAGAATTTTTTTAAAAAAATAAAAATTCTGCATAGACCTGCGTATTATTGCAAATTTGCACAGAATTTTTATTTTTTTCTTTACAGATCACTGCCAGGTTCAAAGATTTCAGATCCAAAGATCTATACAGAACTGCATTCTTTGATGTTACCTAATGTAATCTTTCATCTATATTAGCAAAGTTATATTTCTTATAATATTTAAGATTGATCTCTTATCTATATTAGCAAAGTCAATAATATATAATTAAATTAATAAAAAATCATATTCAACTTGTTTATAAACCAATTATTAAAAAAATATAATTATCTTTGAATATTTTTAGCTAATTAACAAATAAACATATATTACCTATCTTTAAATATTTATATTCTCTCTTTCACTTGAAGTTATATCTTATAAACTTTCCTACTTGTTTTGATAATACATATTATTCACATATTTCTCTTATGACAAAACTTAAAATGGTAACAATACTTTATTTATTTAATTTTCTCTTTCAATCCAGATTTAAGTTTGTAAGCTAATATAATGATTAGTAATAATAATTAATAAAATGATAATTAAATATTATAGTAATAATTTCATATTTTGACAATTTTCACCAAGGAAAGCCATTTATCAGGTGATTTTGAGGGGGTGTCTATTAGAATTACAAGTCTATTTGATTGGCTAAAATATTATTAAATCAGAAGGGGATATCTCTTCCCCAAATACATGTAATTGGTGCCGATTCAGCAATTACCACGTGCAATCACCCGCAAAAAAATTATCGTTATCATACCTAAGTAACAAACAAGGTTAGTAGGCGTCGCTATTATTCATTAAAGCACTAGTGCGTTGATGCTTGGAAGGAGACTTCTTAGACATCTCACAGGACGTTCCAGCACTTCTTGTATTCCTCCTGCGTAGCGTGCTAAGGAACTCTTGACTAGAATATCATGTCGATGCATCACTGAACTATCTCTTTTGAACACACAAGTTTGACTACTACTAATCGTTCTGTTTTCTGTACTTGGAGATCATCTTTGAGACGAAACTATACTCAGAATGGTTGGTCTTCGCCTGTCTCAATTACATATCAAGACATGCTGAAGATATAAAATCAATTTTGAGTATACGAAGAAGCAGCTCCAATCAATCTGTGATCAACCAAACAATTTAGCTCGCAAAAAGCTCTTGTCATCTATTCGACAAGACGATTAAAGACCTGAAATTCAGAATTGGATTCAGACGATAAAAAGAAGGCAATTCAGTGGTTTGCATGAAATTAACAAGAACACATAGGATTAAAAAGTGTGATTTTTTCAGGATGAGTTTGAGTCGTGAAAACTTTTATACAAAGAAACGATAAAGATTGAAACCTTAAATGATAAAATGGAAATTGCCCCAGATACAAGACTAACAAAGGAATTGGTAAATATGCAGTAGAATCACTTGCATCTAGGGCTCCTAGATTCGATTCGGTTCGAACCCGAGCTGAATTCGAACAGAGATTTTGTCGATTTTTCGAATCTGAACCCGAACTCGAACTTGCAATGCCCGGACCCGAACATCATGAGTCCGGTTCAAGTTCGAACATAGTTTGTAATAGAATACTAGCATAGGTTCTGATTTGTTAGAGATTATACTGGCTATTCCAACCAATGGGCTGTCTTGGAGAAAGTAGCCGAATTCCTTGAACCATTTAAGGATCTCACGGTCAAAATGTCGGCTAGTTTGAATAGTGCACCTTCTGGATTATTCCCTCTTCAACATCATTATTGATCATGTCGAAGATGCGATTTCAGACACAGAGGTAGAGATAGAGAATGGGCTTGGTAAAATTATTAGGTGAATTCGATTGTATTTACTAATTTACGAATTTAATTATTAGTTCCACCACTTGTCACGGCGGCTACAGCAGCAAGAGAAAAGTTAGTTCAGTACTATTCTAAAATAAATACAACTGTGATGTTATGTACCGCATTAGGTCCAAAGAGAAAGTTACACTATTTCACAAAGGAGCATTTCCGGATGGCGAGATTGATGGAACAAGAAAAATAGGTTATTTCATTTTCCAACTCTTATATAACAAACTAGCCACCACTCCTACGCCTAATAACAAGTTTCTTATCGGACACCAGCCTTAACAATACCATGAGGTCAGTTACATGACACAGACTTTGATGATGAGGATGAAGGTCTTGATGAATTCGAACGCTATATCTGAGAAGCCGGCCAATAAAGAAATCAATGTGCTAGCGTGGTGGAAGGTAAGCGATAATATATTGCCTATTAAAAATAATAGAATGGGATTGAGTAACATAATATTTAGGCACACCAAACGCAGTTTCCTCACCTTGCACATATGGCTCGCGACTACCTGGCAATTCCGGCATCCTCCGTTGCTTCCGAACGTGCCTTCTCTGCGGGTGGAAACACGATCACGAATAAGAGGTCTAGCTTAGTGCCTAAGACCGTAAGAGCAGCACAGTGTTTTCGGTCATGGACACAGGGACCGTTGAGAGTAACTATGTGTCATAGATTTTATTATGATCTGGCAATAACACGCAATTTAATAACTACGTCATAAATTTGATTCATTGAAATTTAGAAATACTTGATCAATTAGATGATTTAGATAGGTCTTGGTATACTAAATATTGTTTTGAAATAATATTTGTTGTTTTTGCTTATAATCACAGTATTTTTACGTCATAAACACCAACTCTATCGAACCCGAACATGCTCATGAACTTCGAACTGAACCTCGAACCGAATCTGAACCAACTAAAAAAGTTCGGTTCAGTTTGGTTCGATAGGAGCTCTACTTACATCAATGAAAGAACAGGACTTTTTTTAACAAGCTGAATATTACTTAATTGTTTATTTATAAATTTTCAAGGAGACAAATCAAATGGAGACTGAGATGTTAAGCATAAGCAACAATAATGTTAAGGTCATTTGATGCCTCTGGTTGTAAAGTTTTCTTTTTAAAAATTATTCCCTTGATTACTGCAGAGTGATACAGACGCAGAAGATCAGGTGGAAAGAGACCGTTAGATTCGCAAGATATCCAGGACAAGTCAACTGTAATCAAAAAATTAAAAAAGCAGTACCGGGGTGGATATACTACGCCGTTGCCGCGCAGCCCAACATTAAACATTCGCCAGTAGAACTTCCGTTCTTTGAGGAGAAGGATGATGATTCCTCCCAAGAGGATAACGATGATAATAACGAAGACGAAGAAGACTTGCTTACTTGTGACCTTGGCAGCTCAAAAAAATTGGATTTTGCCTTCGAGTCAGAACGTTTGCGAAATCTATGCTAAAGAAATAGCTGAATACGCAAACGTAAGAAATTAACTGCTGTTGATAAACTATATTGCGCTATGGAGCATCACAGATCATCGACTTATCCGCACACATGAAGGGATGGTTTTCTGTCGAAGATAGGAAGTCTGATGAAAAATTGCGAGACTATATTGCGAGTTCCCGAACTGACAGGCGAGGAGAAACTCATTTGTTTTGAATGTTGAGGATGTATGAGTCTTATTTTTCTTGAATTTATATAGGCACACATACAGATTCATTATTCTTGTAGATGGTACGTAAAGGGAAAGTAGATCAGACACATAAGCTCTGAACGAAAAAGCATACTATCTCCGAAGAAAACAGCTACATATACAAAATCAGCAAGCTATATGGTGATTTGTGAGTGATTTGGTTTACTGTCTAATGTTTTATTCTTTTTATTTTTTTGTGATTCCAATTCTTATTCTTATTATTCAATGTGTACAGCATTTACAAAAGCAAGGACCAAACGGATATCTTGGATTACACTGCGAACAATACACACACAGAACTTGATGTAATTTTAAAAGCTTGTGCGTATATCGTCGAGGGACTGAACAAGGGCATCAAAATATATCCAAGATGGTTATGTGACCTAGTTAACATATCCATTCTCACAAGTTATAATTTATGTATTCAAGGGGTGAGTCATTTTGCCTGTTGAGTAGGAGTACAGACTATAACAAAGACCACGCTTCTTGTTGGTGTCGGGAGTTGATGTTGGAGAGTGGAGTTTGCGGCAGAGGCTATAGCATCCAAGGCCATTGGTGACCGTTACCGTTCCGCTCGAATCAATCAAGCGATTTTAAATGGTTTTCTAGCACAACCTGAACGATGAACAAGTTAAGAACATCAAAGTGCCTTTTTACAGTTTGCTGGCACAAGTGGACAAATGTTGAGGATTTGGTTGAGAGCTTCTACATTGTCTTCACTGGACCAAATTTCGAGTTGCCCAGTCATGGTAAGCTTATGTTTATCATCAGAGATTTGCATCTCTAATCCGTTTTAACAGTTTGCGCAGGATATGGAAACCCGAGAAACAACTCGTCATGAATTTGACGATGTTTTTAATGATGACAATCTCGATACGAGCAAACCTACTCATTGTAATCCAAGCATATTCATGAACCGTGGTGGACCTCGAAAAGTCATAAATAATCGAGATCACTGATAACAGATAACAGGAATTTTTCTGCTGTACGAAGCAGAGCTTGAATTCGGAATTAAATGCTATATTTTAAGACAGTAACTTTTTATGTATTAGTCTTAACAATGGCCAAGGTGCCTTGTATTATTGAAAATAAAGTTTATGTGGGCTTTGTCTTTTAACTGTGTGCATCGGAAAAATAAAATCCGTGACTTCGAAACCGATATTCTCTAACCATATCGAGCATAAATATAATAGCATGCTCGAGTAATCATGAATTAGAATGCTAAAAATATTCAAAAATGCATTAATATACCTGGATATTATCAAAGTGAAATATTGGCAAAAGCCAGGGAATTTCTAGTATTGTGAAACAGTCCTTTGAGACTGAGTTAATCTCTGAGAAAAATTAGCATGTGCATTGTTTACATGCCTATCCTGGAGAAAGATTATTCCTACACCATTATGGCTGTTTGTTTCAGATGTATGAAAATTATACGTAGTGGTAGTAACACTAATCTAAAACCAGGAAAGTGTTCCACCATGATCGTCGTCGTAATGAACCCAAAGGTTTTATGAATGATCATTGGGTGAATGAATGTACTAAACCTTAAATCTCCTGATAAAATGCACGAATAATCTGCTTATCGGAAATTTCGAAAAAGACCATTGTCATTGATTTGGTGCCGCGGTTAACCACAAGCCGAAAACGAAAATCTTATTTTCATCACATTAATATTTTATGTCACGTGTCACGTGACAAAGTTTTATATTCCCAAAATTATATCATATCGGATGATGTCTATCATTCAAATGTTAAAAAGATGCCTCATAAACGCAAAAAACGATCCGAGCGTAATAATATCGTTAATCAAACATTAAGGTAAATCTCTTGAATCGAAAATCTCATATCGCCATGGATTAGTAATATATTAATTAATTAGTTATTTATTTAATTAATAGTTACAACGAATCCCCAGACTTGGATAAGTTACCAGACACTCCACGCGGATTTTCACGGATTTTACGTGCAAAAGAAATTCGCGAGGAAAAATTTGGAGAGAAAAGATCATCCTCATCATCTACTATTGATAAACGGGTAATTTTATAAACAAATTGATTTATTAGGATCATAATTTATATATATGTTTAGTTGATTCTTAGAAATCAAAGCAACATCCACCGTCGTTACAAAGATTAAACAATGAAACATTTGCTTATTCTAGCAGGTATTCACAGTGTTTACAAGATGAGAATATACAATTTATTAATCGATTTTTTTTATTAGACGGATTGGTGGCAAAATGCGTTCTGATATTCTGAAATCAATAAAAGAAGGAACATCAACAAAAATCAAAAAGAAAAGGTTTGTTATTTTTTTTTATTTAAATAAGCGTTATGAACTTATCTTATTATTGATAAAAATCATAAACAGATCTCTAGAAAAATTAAAACAAAAACGAAAAGCAAAAGAAATGAAGCTGTTAAAAGAATCAGGGGTTAAAGATTTCGATTCATTCCAAGATCATGTAAAATTTGGAGAAGTGGTTAAAGCTCCTCCATCGATTACTGCTATTCCAAAACAACGAGGATCCGCTGAAGTAATTAATTATTTCTCTTTTTCTTGGCATTTTATGGATGAGTTTTATTTAGTTAATTTCTTTTCTTGTGTAGTTGATGAAAAAAATTAATAATGATGGATTTGACAGCAACAAACATCCAAAAAATAACAAAAAAGATTCAAAGAATAAAAATCCAGCAATCAAACGTATTCTTTCGGTAGAGCGAGAACGAGCTATTGCACAGTATCGGATGGTGAAATCAAATAAAATTTGAAATAGTAATCTTATCAATCAAAATACCGATCAATGTTTATTTGTGTACGTTAAATTCTTTTGTCTAAAGTTACACATTTATTTTGGTTATATTTGGTAGTAGGAATCAAAAATACTTTTTTAATATTTGGTATTCATTACGACATGTATTATACATAACATTTACATGCAAGTAACGTTATTATTACAAAATAATCGTTTCAAATAATGTAGTAAGATGCAATGAGTCACGTTTTTTCTGTGTTAATAGACAATACGTAATTTGGTTAAAATGAAACGATGGGACATGAAAATGGAAAACTTACCTAATTAACTAAGGGAGTTGACGGATAGAATGTATGTATAAATCAGAGCGCCGACAGCATTTAATATACAATATAAATTGAATTTGGGTTACATACGTTATTGATATGCATGTGCACAGATTTATATTTATACATATGCACATGTATCATGAATTATTTGGTTTTGAAAGTGTAGGAGCAAATTAAACGTGAATGCCCATTTTTGATCTTAAAAATTTAATGATATACTACGGACATCATTATACATACGTACCTGCGACTACCATTCGAACTATTAAATAAAACTGCCGCATCCACTCAATCCCAATTTCTAAATAATTCGCTTTTAGATAAAGGGAGTTCTATTTGTTGGTGCTGTTTCTCTCGTTGAATTCATATCACTGTATGTATGTATTGTAGATATATATTACTGCATAATACCAACGCATACAACAAAATAAAGTAGATAATTCGGAACCAAAAAAGCGTACTTTCATTATATTCCAACCTATACCATAAGCGTTATTCTAGAACAAATGATTTTTATTCTCGAAAAAAAAGACATTATTTTCGCTTTTTCCCTTTTTTGATTCAACTTGATAACGACACCAACAATTACCATTAATTTAGGTCTTTGGTTAATGAACAATCTCTTTGGTCACTCCAAATCATAATTATAACTATTAAAAGACCAATTACAAAATACTAATACTAATACTAATATTAATACTAATACTAATACTAATAATAGTGATAGTGATAGCAATAATAGTAGTAATAGTAATCATAATAATAATAATAATAGTAGGAGTAATCATAATAATAGTAATAGGAGTAGTTAATAATAATATTATTTTTATTAATATTAATAATAATATTAATAATAATAATAATAATAGTAATAATAATAATAATAGTTCGCGCAGGAAGCGAAAGAAGATTTTCGAGTGCGCAATATATATCGATATTTATTTAATTTGGACAAGTAAAATTATATAGAGCAACAATGTCAAATCCAAGTAATAATAATAGACATCATCAGCATCATAATAATAGGCCAGGTAATGGAGCTGATGAATCGAGGGCTCAATATGGAGGATCTCCTTATCCACAACAAAATCAACCTCATCCATTTTCACCAACACAACATCAAACACAACAATATTCCTACAATAATGGTGATTATTATTACAATAGTAATGGTAATGGTAATGATATTCAGTCACAATCACCACCACCACAATCACCGCGGTCACCACAATCACCACAAGCAAGATTTGTACTAGATCCACAGCATCCACAATCCTATGGGAGAACAGGAGGATGGAGTGATTTAAATCGTAATCGATCTATGACCAGACCAGAAAGATATCGACCACGACCTACAATGATAAATAATCATCAAAGCGGAGTATCCGATCCCCATCATCCACCTCAATATCAACCTATTTCACCACAACAAAGAAGATTATCGAGATATGGAAGCGTTGGTGGTGGCAACAATAACAAAAAAAAAGAGAAAAAAGACCTGTTGGCAAATTTTCATTTTTGGCCTTTTTTTGCCAAAGTTATTACTTTCTGGTCACCTTCTTTTATCCTGTCAAAATGCGGGTTGCGTGATCCTTTAGTACAACAGGCTTGGCGAGAAAAGGTAGAATTTGTTTCATATTTCACTTAAAGATTTAGAGTAATGATTAATTGGTTTTATTTTCTTATTATAGGTTACTCTATGTGCGATTATTGCATTTATTTGTCTCCTATTGGCAATATTAACATTTGGTCTACGCCCAGCCCTATGTCCCGAGAATACGTTATCATCACGTTCCGCGTACTCTACCCGACGACCCGACAATTCCCTCGAAAAAGTTTATCGAGATGACGTGATAATCTATGGAAAAATCTATAAATTCAATATAGTTCAAACCTATTTAAAACAGCGACAGATCGACTTGAATAATGATTACAAAGGAGCCGATCTGAGTCAATTATTCAACAATGCGGGTACCTTATGTAATCGATATGATGTCTCTCTTACTAATAAGACTGCACCGTGTAGAGTAGAGAATCCATTTTCTCCGGGTATTTTCTTGCAGACTTCTGATGGTAATTGTTTGCCAGCACCGGCAGGCGGGAATCCGAATAGTTTGGCATATGAATGGTTTGATATTCTTCCTAATAATATAAATCCACGCCCTTTTTTGATTGTGTATAATAACGCTGGTAATTATTCCTTTATTCTTTCTTAAATTAGTTAAATAAATAAATAAATTAATCAATCAATCTCTCCACTTCTTATCAAATATAAAGTAATAAACATCACCAAATACGCAACCGATAATAATCCATATTTTGGTGAGGACGTACACCGAGCGCTCTCAAAAGTTATCGCAAAAGACGCGACACAACTGTTATATTCTCGTCCAAAGTTCCAAAACGCCATGAAATGCATCGAGAAAAGATACGCGGCCGGCGTGTTATCCACCCAAACGATCGGTTGTTTCGCCACAAACATAATCATGCTTGTCTCGTTGGTGGTGATTTTGACGGTGATAGTGACGCGATTTTTTATGGCAATCGTGTTTAGTTGGTGCATGTCGAGTAAGCTCACTAAAGTGGTAAAGACAAAGAATGGGTTGTTGCAGGTGAAAGGTGATCCATTGTATACGGTTATGTTGGTCACGTGTTATTCTGAGGGAGAAAGTGGCCTGCGTACGACTTTGAGTAGTTTGGCTTCTACTGATTATAGTGATAGACATAAGGTATTATTTTTGTTACTCTTTTTATTTATATATGAATAATTAATATTCAATTAATTTATTATATTATATTAGTTGTTTTGTGTAATTGCTGATGGAATAATCAAAGGAGAAGGAAACGACAAATCAACACCTGATATTTGTTTGGATCTTATTGAATTACCACCAGACATACCTGAACCAGAACCATGTTCATATATTGCTATTGCAGATGGCGAGAAACAATTCAATTTGGCAAAAGTGGTAAGTTTCTTTTTTCGTTTATGTATATAAACTTAGTAGCAGACATTCGCTTATCGTATAATTTGATATATAGTACGCAGGACATTATACACATGAAAGTCATAGGATTCCCGTTATTCTAATCATCAAAATTGGAAATGAAAAGGAAGCAGCAGCTGCTAAACCTGGTAATCGTGGAAAACGAGATTCACAAGTATGTTGTTATCACGTTCGAGGATAATTTGATTGTTTGTTTTCATTTAATTTTAATTTCGCTCGCCAATAATATTATAGGTAATCCTGATGAGTTTCTTTCAACATGTCTATTGGAACGATCGTTTCACCGAATTGGATTATGAATTGTTTTGGAAGATTTATTATTTGATGGGAGTGACTGCTGACAAATTCGAACTAGTATTGATGGTAGTGTATTTGATATTTTCGATTGCGCAATTATTTATCGTTAGTTAATAAATTCTTCATTTTTAGGTTGATGCAGATACCAAAGTATCACCCACTTCACTCACTTACATGGTCTCTGCAATGAAAACAGATCCAATGATTATGGGACTATGTGGCGAAACACGTATAGCCAACAAGACATCATCATGGGTATCAGCAATTCAAGTATTCGAATACTTCATCTCCCATCATCTGGGTAAAGCATTTGAATCGGTATTTGGGGGTGTAACCTGTTTGCCTGGATGTTTCTGCATGTACCGCTTAAAAGCACCTAAAGACGGCCAATGGGTTCCAATTTTGAGTAATCAAGACGTGGTCTCGGAATATCAACAAAACATCGTCACAACATTGCATTCCAAAAATCTGCTGCTACTCGGAGAAGATCGATATCTGAGTACACTGATGCTTCGATCGTTTCCGAAACGTAAGATGATGTTTGTCCCAGAGGCAATGTGTCATACAATTGTGCCGGATGAGTTTTGGGTACTGTTGTCGCAGCGTCGTCGGTGGATTAATTCTACGGTGCATAATTTGTTGGAGTTGGTGTTGGTTAGTGATCTTTGTGGGATTGCCTGTTTGTCGATGCAATTTATGGTGATGCTGGAGTTGATTGGAACCGTCGTGTTGCCGGCTGCTCTTTGGTATGTATTTGTCTTTTATTTTGTATTCTTAATATAATTTAGTATACGAGTTAACCATTCTCTTTTTTTTATTGTCACAACAGTTTCACAATTCTCTTAATATTAGTGACTATTCTCACTAAAGATCCAGAATTTATTCCATTGCTGCTATTAGCCGCGGTTTTGGGATTACCCGGAGTATTAATTGTTATTACAACGCGAAAAGTGGTATATGTCCTGTGGATGATTGGTACATAATCTTCATTATTCTATTATCATAAAATTCTATCGTTATTGATTGGTTTACTAATTAGAAAAACAAATATAGTCTATTTGTTAGCCCTTCCGATCTGGAATTTTGTTCTACCCGTATACGCATACTGGCATTTTGATGACTTTTCATGGGGAGAAACGCGTAAAGTATCTGGTGACGATGGAGGTGACGACCATGGCAAAAAAGCCGGAGTATTTGATACGTCTATGCTCGTGATGAAAAAATGGGAGGATTGGGAGCGTGAACGAAAGTGTATGACACTGAAAAAGGTTCCGTTTCGTAGTAGTATTAGTGAGACTTCTAGTAGAACTATGATTGCTGCCAATGAACGAAATAATCAACAGCAGCAAGGAAATCAACAGCAGCAAGGAAATGGGTCTCCTCATCATCCTGTGAGATACCTCGCATCAGATACGACTTTGAGCCCACCTAAACCTTTATATACCAGTAATAGAAGTGTAAATAGATCGTCATATGACCAAAGTCAACATTCTACATCACAAACAAGTTTAATTTCAACTCCTTCATCATCACGTGGTCGTGTCTCACCATTCATAAATCCTACAACAACAGCACCATCACCAATTATATCACAAGAACAAAATCCAAATTTCTATTCACATCACCACTTCACATCTGGTGGACCTACGAGTTCGCCTTCACAAACACCTTCGGCGTCACGTCGAAGTTTATCTCGTCGAAGTTTATCTCCGATTGATTCCAGGCAAAGTGTACCGATGCAGTTTCCTCCGCCAAGGCATGACTCTGGATAATTATTAAGATTATATGGTGACGACGTAACATCAAAACCCACTTATCTCAGATTCAACCAATGTTGGGGGTTTTTTCAAATGACGGCCATGAGTCACATGACCTCGATTTTGAGGCCGTTGGTCAACACTAGATTCAGTCGGTTATGAATGAACTTTAGATACTAGAGAATCACAAGTCTCAGATTACTTATTTATTCATTTCGGATTTTTTTTGTAAATATCGAGCTGGATTTCTCGGTTTTTCTTTACGTTAATCTTAAAGTTATTTTTACTATTTCTACAATATCAGGTGGTTTTATTTTTTCATTTAAAAGTATTATTATAGATTTGGATGTACATTATGGCATTTTTATTTATTATCACCCCAAAATTGTATTTCTCTCTTTACTATGTACATTATCACATTCATATATCATATCTTCTTCAATTCGTTAGCAAAATTTGTGGAAAAGAGCAAATGATTTATTAATCTACTAACATTTTTTATTAGTGAGTCATATCGATTGTGTGAATCAACTATCACATTAATAAAATAGAAGCAAAGCGGCTTACGATATTTGTCTTTATGAATTTTGAGGCTATCTCGCTCAAACTCGACGAGATTATTGATTGCAACGGAATTTCTTTTTGGCTTTCCGTTATTATTAGAAGAGGACTTCTTGCTGTTGTTTTGAGGCATTTTCATAGCCTGCCGACTTGGTTCAGCTTCTTTTTGATGATTATGTGGGATATCCGGATTTTTGATCATTATTAGAAGTTGGAAGGGTTGCGGTTTTGATGCATCTGCACTAGAATGTAAAGCTGAAGGTGATGTTGGTTTTGGTGGTGATTTCCTTCTAGTTACATATCGCATTTTTGCAAGATCATTAAAATGAAATGCTAGAACTCTACATTTCTCTGCAAGTAGATTATAGTCTTTGTATTGGAACCATGGATGATAATATGGGTTTCTAAATCGAGGTTTTGGGATAATAATTATTCAAGGGTATTTCCGAAGGCTTCGTAATGTTAGGTAATTGTAGCGTCGTCACTAGTGGTAGGAGGTGCGTCACTTCTCGGAGCCAAACCGGTTTGGTGGTTTTAACTGACCTATTATAATTTATTCTGAGGAAAAAAAACGTAAGGTTAAATTATCAGAGAACCCGGGAAAAATACAGACGAGAGGTTACAAATCATCGTTCAGAGGTTGTAAGACATGAAACTTGAATGCGCAAAATTGAAAACATGTAAAAACCTTACCTTGATAAAATATTAGAATAAGCGGATTGGACGCATTGTTACTTTCGTTTTGAATTGTTTATGTAAATTAAAAAAAATAAGAAAAGTAAAAGAATAAAGAAAAAGGATAAGAATAGAGAGGGAGTATTTATATATTTCAATTTGCTTGAAAAAAATTAAGTTTAGACGTGTTTTCATTATTAGAGTAGTGGATAAGAACTCTGTCTATTCACTTGAGTATTTATTCGTTAGAGTATCTATTCACCAGAGCAGAAAGCAATTTTTTGCTTGAACAAGGAAATATATACGAGCTCCAAAACAATATATGAACATTTGAAATTTCGCTCTGCCGATCACTTGTTTGCAAGCAAATTCTCACGAAATAATTAATATTCATTTCATCATTTGAGTCAGGAAATAGTTATTATTGTTGCTATCAATTCGACTTGTGATTAATATAATGATATAAACAAATCAAGCACAATCCGTCATCAGGCTGTATATATCAACATTACTACTTAGTCATTGCAAATTCTTTTAACGTAAAATAAAGCATTGAAAAATTTCTCTAGCAAATACACATACCCTAATAAATCAATAATGAGCCAAAATTCAAGGGACATGCGAAAGAAAAACACTACTACTTCTTCAAATAATGAATTCGAGTTGCTTCGTAATGAAATGAAAGAGCTTAAAATACAAATCAAACAATTAAAGTTACAGTTAATTGGAAAAGACCAAGAAAACCAGAAGTTACTCCAATGTAACGCTGGTTTGTTCAATGCGGTTAAAAACTTGAGAATGGAATTGAAAAGACAACAGCATGCTCCACTATATGCTACTTCCAAGTACACGGGTGTCGATACAAACAACTGCGAAGAAGTTGATTGACGCATACCACAAATGCAACAGAGACATGCGGATGAGAGGTTCAAGAAACAGCGAAGGGAAAAGATAACATTAAAACTTTTTCTTTTCTTTATTAGGCTTACGCTTTTAGTATAGTATGCCTTATCTTTAGTTTAGTATCTTTTTCTTGCATTAATCTATTAACGTTGAGATACTTTAGTTCGTTAGTTTCAGCCCTCGCATTTATTTCTGCATTCATGTATCTTTTCTTAAACATATTTCAAAAAAAGTGATTGCGTGGTAATTTGTAAGAAATGCTTATTAATAAGATAAAAGGGAAAAAGGAGATCATTGTTATATGATATATGCAGACAAGATAGTTTTTTTTTTTAATTCATATTATAATTATTAAATCCTAAACTCGAAGCCAAAAGAGTAAGTGAATCTACTACGTATTACACAATATTTCATAATCATGTAAATGTACCATTTCATCGTCCGGATCTATTTTATCCCGCAACAAAACTCGCAATCCTCCTCAACTAGTTCAGAGTGCGTTTCTCAAAAATAATAAACTACATGTATACTGTTGTCTCATATTAACGATAATAGTGTATCATTAAATTGTTCTTTCAGCATTACAAAGATCGGTGACGGAAGAAAATGGAATGAATTGGGGCGGAAAATCACAAAATTTATTTGATATTGTTAAAGAACTGCGTGAAATTCACGATATTATTGCACGAGATTGCTTGACCGGTCCAGCAAATCTAATCAAGAAATTTACGGTGCTTCCTTATATAAGTCCCGAGGTACTAACTGGAAAGCTATACACTAAAGCTACGGATATTTATAGTTTGGTATGGTACGAAATTGTAACAGGTGGAAGCAATGATCATTATTTACGTATTATTTTCCATAAAAAATGCGGATTTCACAAACTATTGATTCAGACGACGAATACTTAGGTCGGAATAACATTATAGTAATATAATCACACAACGACAAATCTGGCGTTCGGTATCCGGACCACAGTCATGATGTTATTCCAATGGAAATAATTATTGACGAATTAGCTCTCGATTACGGCAAAACGGCACTGAAAACATAATTTTTGTTGAAGCCAAGGCGTAAATGAACAATCTAACAAATAAAGTTAAATTTTTAAATAGAGATCCGTAAGACTGCAGCGGAATAACACACACAACCAACACACAAAGAACACTGAAAGTTTGTATGAATATTCTTTAGGTTTGCACTATTTTTGTTCATGTAGTATAGATCAAAATATATTAATTAGAACCTAAGCTACAAAATGATATTTTTTATTATGCGGATACTTTCTTCCAAGCAGTGTACCTTTCTGTGATCCTAAAGATATAGTAGAAACTGGCGGGCAGGTCACGACGGATCCACCATAACGCAGGTTGATTCCTCTGCCGTGGTCGTACCCTTTCTCGGGACTTAAACGAAAAGCCCTGCTTCTACAAGAAAGGTTAACTTGTGCATGACGGATCTACCGTAAAGCAGGTTGTCTCCCTGCCGTAGTCATAGAAGTATGTACCCTTTTTCACATCTGACGACAATAGCTAAAAATATTTGCTTTAAACCCGATTTTTGTAGTCGAATGGCAGCATTTCTAATTTCCTCTGACTTATTTGGTACAAGTATACGTGTATTCTGCAAGAGTCTGTGAAAGAATAGAGATCCAGCCCGGTCAAAAAAAAATGCAACCGAGTAACTCACTTGAACAAGTAACTCGGGTATATTTGTGCCGCAGCATTTTTATCAATATAAATGTAGATCACACATTTTAATCTAACGATTTTTTTTGACATCGATATTAGGCTTTCAAATATAAATAAAAATTGTTTTTACATTCATTTATTTAGTGCTACTAGAAAATTTCCATTTTAATTTGTTCAATGGCTTATGCCCGAAAATTCATTATCAAAACTGTCCATTGGTAACTCTGCGCTCCAATAACAATGATTTTTAATTATTGGACTGTAAACGGATTTTTTGCTCACTCCGGATACCTTTTTAGAACATTTCAATAACACTTAGAGGGGGTAAATTTCTCACTCCGAGTACTCTTTTTTTTATTGGGTAAAAAAACTTGGGATACTCAAAATTTAACTATTTATATATTAAGGATCACTATACTCAGAGTGCCAATTGAAGTTGATTTTTATAAGATATAATCAACACTTTCTATTATTAACATGATGAAACTAGGCATTTTTGTTGATTTATAAGAGGGTTGATAACTCAGAGATTAGAGCTAGTATTAATATATTAGTCCAAGTGAAATTTGTTCTGCAATAAATGTTAATAATAAAGTATTAATATGTCTGCTGATTTACAATCGCAAATATAGATGGTATTCGCCATAAGATGCAATTGCGGTTCAAATTTAGTTAAGACGTAATAGTATTATATATGTACCTGCCAGCAAATTTGAAAAAACCAAAAAAGTGTCAACTTTATAAAATTCACAATTTTTGCGATTGCGCAATAAATATAAGTCGTAGTCAATTGCTTAGTAAGTAATAATTTCTGATTATTCGAACTAATCTAAATTGGTATTATCCGCAGTTGAAAAAAAAAAGATGTTCAACGAAGGTAAAAGCGAGCTTACAAAGTTTATAGAATCCCCAAACAAACGTTCAAGTTCTTGCCCAAGTTTCTCAAAGTCCATAATTAAAATGTGGATTCATCTTGAGGGTGAATCGAATCCTGTAAAGTTGAAAGCTGACATATCTCAGGTCGCAGACTTGGGCGATTTCAAGGGTATTCTCAGGGACGAGTTCGAAGAGTTAAAAGATGTCAAAAATCAAAGAATCGTATTCTTAGATAACAGCAACACACCTCTTCGACCGGGCGCTGACCTCAAATTCCAAAGTTACTCTAATATATTTGTCCCTTTTCTCTATTGACTTCATCCCATTTTTAGAAAAAGATCAAATCTAAAATAGCTTTGAATACTCATGATTGTGGTAACTGCACCCTTTGTCAGAAAAGTACTGCTCCGAATTTATAAGACTGAGTCTGGCGAAAAATAAAGATATCGACAGTTTAATAAAAGAATTAAAAATATTTCGAATGGATCCCTTTTGAATTATTTGTTCGCTAATATAATTAAATATTAAGGTTACGTTAATTATTACGAAAATTCAATAATCTAATTTACAATTGTAACAAATTTTTCTAAGAACTAGCAACTTTGAGCTCGATTGCATCTTGTAAGACAACATGTACTTGAGGTGTACCTATTGAACCAAAAGAATTCTTCTTACTGTGGTTTTCACATAATTAAAAACATTTTTTATCATATCTCTATCTCCACCAAGAAAAGGTATTAACCACTGATAATTACTGTGCTGTTCTGAATTTAAACATCCCTTTTTTTGTTATAGGAGTGCCTAATTACGGCTTGTTGTTTTTCATTTGAGCTTCATAAATTTGCTTTGTCTCTACTAGCTAATGATCAAAAACATTAACATTACGTATATACAAATTATATACGAACTATCGCTGTTTTACACAAATAATGTTACAAATTACCAAACGTAAACATAATTGTAATTCATATTCTATTGAGCAAAAAAAAACCAAGTTGCTTTATACTGAGTAACATGAAAGAAATAAAGCAAAATTTATTTCAACCTTAACGGTAGTATGATTGAACACTGGCTTCGAGTTTGATAACTAGGATAACAATAGCAAGCGGGTTGGTTCTGGTTAAAAAGTATTTTATCTCAAAGTTGACTTATTAGGAAATGCTTACGTATTTTTAGTTAATATGAAAATAGGAACTGTATGGTAAATTACGATTTTTATTTGTCAGTAATCTGAGCGTGAGCATCTCGTTGGGAAATTACTAACGCTAACCTTTGTGATACTTGATAGTACTTGAAAGAGCAGATAATTATTTGTTGTTAGAATTATAAGATGAGCTTTATGGTTGTTCCAATTTGGCGTCCAAACCTTTTTCCTTATCTGTATTAGTTGCAACGTTTCCCCACCCAATTTATATTTCTTGAATCCTTTACAGATCGCCAATGATTTCACTTTCACAAGCTCTAATATCATGTTTTCTTCCTCATTTTGTATCGCAAACCTGTACTTAGAAAGCGAAATTTTTCAATATTCATTACAAGAAATTGATGTGAAAACTTTGTATTGTTTATTATCTATTTATCTATTAACTTGAATTCAGATACTGGGCCGGTCAAAAATTTATTCATTGCTTAATTCGAACCTAAATCTGAATATTGGTTCCATGAGATTGTTATCAATAACTTTTTGTGAAAATCGTTTTTCTTTTAAAAGAAATTTTATCGTTATATCTCAGTTTTCTCATGAGAATTAGCCGAATCTTCATTCTGCAACTTTATAATACATATTATATCTATACAATAGCATCTAGTTTGTGTTCCTGCTTCTGCTGATGTGAAATCGCGAAAAACGCGTCAATTTCTTTCAGTTTGGCATACAGTATATAAAACATATATAATGTACACCACTTTAAATTATAATCTATGTGAGCTTTTTCTATGTTATGTGCTCGAAACTGAATACAGACGAGCGATTGTCAATTCTAAAGGAAAAAAAGTTGTTTTTGGATTACTTTTAAAAGCTTGGCATTAAATTAAAAAAGCAACGTCAAAACAAAAATAACAAACCACGATAGAAACTATTGACGCATATACATATGATGTTCTAAATCCACGCGCTAATTCGTATGCTAAATTCAGAACAATATGATTTTTTTATTAATACTATTTTGAAATCACTACAAACTTTCATAAATGAAAATTATGCTTTTGTGCACATCACCGTCACGCATCAAGTTTATGCATGAAAGCGCGGGAGCGAGCTTGGATGTAAATTCAGCCTCTAATATAAAACTCAATATCATTTTATTTATTAAAAAGTATTCGCATAATACCGTATACATTTCTGCTGTTGTTTCCAAACTCGATTACCGCAATCAGTATTGATACATTTGATCTATTGCAACATCCATTATCATTTTCTTCTCGGACCATAGCGTATTTGGTTTGCTTCCTACTAAGTAAATTCATAGTGCAAGCAGTCTAAAGCCATCCAATACTTTAAACTATATTAATTATTATCGCTGATATTTACCATGAACTATTGATATTAAAATTGGGATTTATTTACTCGCCACTATAATCTATTGCACATAATTCATGAAAGTGATACTTGATTGGAAACAAAACTTGGCTGGAAATTTTATTAGATGGTAGGCCTATCGCTATTAATTAATAAGATTTAGCTGATATAATGGCATTTAATATCATAAATAAAATTTTTTGAAGTCATTACATCCGTTCTTTCTGCAAAGTCACGGGTAGGGATGTTATCCAAACTATGAGCTTTTGCCAATATAGCGGATAGTAATTGATTATCAATGGAAATGATGATGGTTTTCATTACACAAATCTGACTATTACTTACCATTACCGTTACTACATAACTAAAGTTGGGGTAAAAGAAACCAGTTTTACACAGCCCAATTTGGTGATCTGCGTAACAACAGAAAAAGGATATTCTAATTGATAAAGTATAGCACGAAACTCGATGCACATGTATTTCAATCGATAATATTACTCGCTAAAACAGATTTGTGATTCTTCTTCACTTAGAAAATTAAATAATTACATGTAAATAAACATTCCTATATATACGGATTTTTATTCTTTATTTCGTTAAAATTATTTCGTAAGTCTCTTATTTAGCACAGCGACCCGATCAAACGCGTTCAAGTTCTTGTGGGCGACAATTTGGTAACACGTGGCACTTCCTTGTCGTGAGATGATTGTTGACCATGCGAGGAAAATTTCCCAGATGCTATTATTTTAACATTATGTATTAATTATTAGTAATCAATCATTATGACGTGATTAATTTCATTATCTTTACGCGGAGTAATTGATAAAACATACCGAAACCATCTATATGAATATGAATCATCAAAATAATAATAAACATTATTAATAATGTTAATAGCAAAAATGCCTATTCAATAATAATGAAGATCCGTAATCAATCACCTCTTTCCATATTTTGCAGTTATGGTGTCTCTGTTCTTCAACCAGTTTTGATACCAGCGCCAAATAGTCGCCGAATAATGAACCCCAATAGTATCGACATCTTGAACTTCGAAACCGGCCGTTTCCAATTGATTGATCACCCAATACAATGGACACGATGCATCAGCGCCGGGAAAGATATATTTTGCCATGAATAAACCCCATATGAAATCTTCATATTGCCATGTGCTATTTATATTAGTATATTAGTTAATGAAGAAAGATCGAGACTTGAAAATAGAACCGGAGAGACTAGAAGACAAAGGATTTACCGACGAAGTCCAGCAATTTGTAAAAAGAAAAGACCATCATCCTCCATTAAATCCCTAACTTGCAATAAGAAGGAATGAAATAATCTTACCCCTACATGTTCTGCCATTTCAAGGCACGTGATTTTATCGTATTTTGGTTGAGCTGGAATATCACGATAATCTAAACACAAAACTCTCGCTTGTTCTGGATTTTTAACACCATACTCTTTAATACGATTATTTGCGTATGCGGTTTGCTTGATACCAAGGGTAACACCGGTGGCATCAACATCAAAATTCTTTGCCGCGTGAGCAACCAAAGTTCCCCATCCACATCCAATATCCAATAATCGATCTCCCTTCTTCAAATGAACCTTTTCACAAACCAAACGAAGTTTATTATCTTGTAGCTCCTCAAGTGTTTCACATCTCGCCGGATCAGAAACAATTCCCGCTGTATAAATCATACGTGGTCCTAAAAACGCCTCATAGAAATCATCACCACGATCATAATGATCTCTCACTTGATCTTCATCTTGTTTCTTTGAATGCCAGATAGTTTCGGGAATCCATTGCGTTAAAAAGAATTTCAGTTGGCCGAATCCAAATTCAAATGACGCCCAATCGTGTCGTGCTTCCATAATTTCTAATGCATCTCCATTAAGATCTATTTTACCATCAAAATAATTCTCAAAGAAAATTTCCATCGGAATTTTGTTTCGACCTTGATAGCCGGCTAACGTGGGATCTTTGATGATAATATATTCTTCGAGTTTTCGATTTGGATGCTGGACTTTATTGTTCCATGGTGTGGCAAACTTCGAATTGAGTACAAAAAACCCTGCAAAACAGGGTAAACCAACCAGTACCAAGAGGAGAGGAAAAGTCCATATGCTAAAATTAAAATAAAGAAGTACAAACGAGGGGACACCAGCAACTATACTTATCAATTGTAAGTTGCTAAAAGTTTGATTACCCGCCCCCTCAGCTGGGAAAGGTGCATTAGCTACACCAGCCCAATTGGTCACTTTTATTCCTTTATTATCTGGACTCATATTTTATGCTTAATACAATCAATATATACAAAACGACAAACACGTAAAAAATATTAAGTGAAAAAACTACGAAAGTCTAGAGGCTTATAAAAAATCGTACAAGAAAATAGACTATACCCAAACAGTTATTCGAGAAAAAAGATTATTTACATCTAGATGTTCCTGAAAATTTTTCTGAACTAAGCCCGTTTCCAATTTGTGAATCGTTACATCTTCCCCATCCAAAACACGGAACGTGACATGTGTTATATCAGGTGATCCCACGTGTGGTTTCATTATGACGCATCACTTATCATTACGTATTATAGCTAATTTCCACTATTTTAATTAGTCTCCACTATAAAGTGTATTGTAACAGGAGGCGCCAAGGAAAATAAAGTGAATTAAATAGGATAGAACCCTTAATTGCTAATCTCCGCTTACAGTTCGTTTTGTATTAGAACCAATGATCCTCAATCAAATTTCCAAATTAGAATTTAGGACTTGTAATGATAATTCAAAATCCGTTTGGAACCACAATAAAAATTTATCAAAGTATTTTCTAAAGTAGAGAAGGATTTGAAACATATAATTCCAGCTGGAATTACAATTGCTACGCCAAAATTCTATACTGTGCGAAACGTTATACCTGGCAGCATTTGCAATTATGCATGGAAAGGTTTGCAAGAAACAGTTCCGCGTGCATTAGATTTAGTTCCTTTAGCAAATTTTATGGAATGTTATCGAGGCTGATTATGTGTTAAAAAAATACAAATCACATCGGGCCGTTGAAACATTTGTTTAATAGTTAATGACTTATTGTGTTTCCATCTATCGCTATACACAGGTGAGCGTAAACTTTTGTGAATGTACGCAAGTTCAAGAATTTTTTACTCTCTGGATGTGAGGTGCGACCGAAAAGTGGTTTTGAAGATCATACTCCAAATTAGTCGCAACAACCTTTTGTGCAGAGAGAAACGCAAGCCTCTTTCTCATACAGTTGTCAAACTGAGTACGATGAATACTTGCCGAACTTGAAGACCTCGCGCTCGGTGTCAACGCGCAGGCTGCCTTAGACGTGTTCGAGGTAAGAATATTCTTCTTTGGTTTGATCTTAACTGAGCAAAAGGAATCTGGGGTCCACGTCAATATCCGCAATTTTACGATAACTTTTCCTCGCTTTATTCCTTTTCTATTACATTCAGACCGAAAACGGTCACCGGCTGTTATTTAACTTTGGAGTATATTTGACGAGAAAAAAGAAGCTGTCCGAGTCTGCCTCATTGGGACATCTCAACATCTTCGGGCAGACAGTGGTTGCTGGAGTGGGGAAGTTAACTGGAGTCTTGTTCTAATACTCTACTGTAATCAGCTTACTGTTGCCGTCGAAATTCTTGAATTACAGCATTTTAGCATTTCATCAAACCCTTAATACATGTACGAAATCGAGCTTAGTTAACATCCATAATACAATGACAATATTATTATATTTATGGACCTTATAAAGTTTCCACAAAAATTTACACTCAAAAAGAAAATAGAGCTTTTGGTCACTCTGATCTTTAAATGCCTATGCCTAGAACGAGAAAATAATGCTTGCCATTTTATCATGTATATAAACTATCCTAGAATAATCACCATCCTCCTAGAAATAATGTAACCTCAAACATAAAACTGCTCCATCGCATATACTCCTAAATTCTTTGCCATGAATAGCTTGTCGACCGGTTTTGAACCGCCCCAGTCAAGAATCTTTTTCATAGTTTCATCCGTGACAGTTTCGTCCCAATTATCAATTGCGTAATTTAGCACAAGTCTTTGAAAAAATGAATCATTGCACGTCCAAGCCCTGCGATAGTAATCATGCCAATTATCGAAGGAGACATCCGTGAACAATATTTCGACCACGGCTGCTGAGAGACTCGTCATGGAACGCATGCGAGCTTCAGAGTGCAGTGTTTCTAAAACCTCTTTGGATAATTCTGGTTTAATTTTATTAGAGTATATATAGTGTAAAAGAGCATAAAAAGTTTCATAATCAATATCGGTTATTTCAATCGTATTCTTGGGGCTTGCCCATTCATTCTTGAGTTTATTTTTAAAATATTCAGACCCTTTTGCAAGAACGAGACGGTGCGCAGGGATCTTTTCGCCAGTAGAAAAGGTAAAGGTAATATCTGCAAAACGTCCGCTGGTAAAAAATGCCATGTCATCATCACTTGAGTGGTCTTCTTCCTCTAGATGAGCGATGATCGCTTGGATGACTAAATCCGCTCGAGCAGTATAATCTTTGGTCGGCCAAATCATATCATGTCGACAAATATCAGTTTTCCCAGCGCCAGTGGTGTGCTGGTCGAACATGAAGTTTTGAGATCTTTTTAGTGTTGAGCCGAGTAAAGTTAAATTTTTACGCTCTTTGTCTCCCTCTCGTTCGGAATCTACCCTAAAAACCTTAATTTGGAATTGCATTCGACGAATTTGAGTATTGTTTTTTACTTCAGCCGGGGACTGTATAGCTTCTAGGTACACATTAATGGTATTTAGACTCCATTCAAGTTTCGGTGTGACCAAAAGACGCCAAGGAAATGAAGGGTCTGAGATCTTGACTCCAGGGGAGAAAAAGACTTCGGAATAAAATTTTAGGCCGACCACTTGCGTTAAAAGGTGTTCGAAATGTTCAATCTTCCATGAATGTTTAAAACCACATAAATCATCGTTATTATCCATTGGCAATTCTTTCCGTACAGATGGCAGTTTGAAATAAACTTTGAAAATAGTGTATCATATACATTTAATGTTCTATATGTATAAATATAACTTGCAATTGTTCAAGTTATTTTTCATATAGGAAATAGTTACCGTTACAAAAAAAATAACGCTTAACTAATTTGGAAGTAAACTTCTATGTAGATGTTCCTTGAATGATGTATTACCATACTCCCTTTTTATCGTTTTACCTTTTCTATAGCGATAACGATAGTTATTTCTATACTTGGTTCGTGTATAATATATGACTATGTATCTTTAACACCGTTGTCGCAGCAAACGACTTAAACTGCCAAGGACTATATTCACTATGTCATACATGTGGAAACTCTTCCATTTCGAGAAACTCTACAAGAAGGCGACTATTGGTCAACAATTCTTTAGTGATACTTTTTATTCTCCCTCTAACTCCCGCAATCATTTGCCATACGCTTGGCGTATCATTCTCGATCCCAAAACAACTCGTGTCTCAAATGCAATAGGGTTCTTTCTTGAGGCGTTTAAGACCGTGGACGAACAAAAAGAAGAGTTGAAAACACGAGAGCTCGGATTTGATTTCATTGTATATCGATTGGACCTACCGACCACACCCGAATCGAAAGAAAAAAAATGGACCATGCTTGCTCAACAAGACTGCCCTCATCAATCTTTTGATTATTCTGGAACTAAGAGCTGGGGGTTCGGTGAGCTCTTGAAAGTCGAAAGTATTTGGCCGCATAATGACCAAACAGCCGAAGTTGATTTAATGGTTAAAGTGACTGTTCAGAAACCCCAAGAAACTTTTTCTTCATTTTCAGGCATCACCCATGGGGATGATGAATGGATCGATCAGAAAGAATTTTCCGATATTACATTCACCTTTCCTCAAGGTGAAAAGATTCACGCCCACCGCCTGATCCTTTCCAAACGATCCGAATATTTCAATAAAATGTTTATGGGACTTTGGAATGAAGCAGATTCCGATACGATTGCCATTAAAGAGGTTTCATACGAGACATTTTATGCCCTCATCTATTATCTTTACACGAACAAATTGAAAGAAGGATTATCTAATGAAACCTTAGTAGAGCTGTATGAGCAGGCTCACTTGAGACTCCTAACTTCGCTTTCTGAAGCACTGATCAGCCCCCTGCTCCATTACGCAAACGATGATAACTGGGATCACTTGTATTCTTTAGCGTGGAAATTTGAACATGCGACGTTGCAACAAGCTGTGATGAATTTTGCGGAGAAGCGCTGGAATCTCGCAGTCAAAACTGAGAATATGAAACGAATTCTACAGTGGGGCGGTGTAAAAGCTCTCGAAAAACTTTCCTCGGCGAAAAATCTTCATTACCCAACTAAATACTATGATGAACACGACGATGAAATCTCCTTTACTTAATAATTTAATAGTTTACTATAATTGATTTTTTCTGGTCTAAGTCGGGAATCATCTTTTCTAGTTAAAGAAGTCGAGCCGCTTTTTCAGTTCGGATCCAACTTCGGCAAGGACTTCTCCGAGTTTAGAAAGTAATGGAATACAAATGCGGGCAATGCCAGTATTGCAGTATTACTAGTGGCAATTTAGTACGAGCTCAACTACGTTAAGTGTTTCCGGAGGAAACAATAATGGCATACCACCCTCTTGTGATAATCACCTGCTAATGGGAAATTAATAAGCGATTGATGTTATGCGTTTATTTTTTTTAGCTTCATGACCTGTATATAGCGCATCATATTTATATTTTACCTTTGTATCATTGCGAGCAAATAAAATAGAATTGCATTTATCATATCAGCCTATCAAACGTGGATTGGAGACACCCTCAGTCTGGTGAAAACCCACTGATTGGGCTTACCGAATTCATGACCATCTCAAAAGATGGATAGTAACTGACCCTGATAACTTTCCGAAAATTATGTGTAATGATCTGAGCACAAAGAACATTACAAACGCTGATCATTGATACCTTTTATGAGCTTCTATATCAGGTATTGTATGTTCATAAACTTTCGCATCCAAAATATAATCAGTCATTTATAACACACATCTCCATATCCGATAAGCTAATTCTTAACATCCAGGGATCCGATTTGAACAAAAATATTACTATTCGATTCGCCTAGTCGAGGCGAATCGAACAATAGCATTTTTGTTCAAATCGGATCCCTGGATGTCGAAATATTGCATCCTAAAGTAGCAGATTCATTTTTTTTTGATATTAACAAAAATGAGTCTACCAATTTAGGACGTGATGTCTCGAACTCCATCCGATTCGTCTTGACTAGACGAATCAAATGGTATTATTTTTGTTCGAATCGGATCACTGGAAATCAAGATACAGTGGCTCACACATACGAAAATTAACTTTCTAGCATTTTTATTTCCATAACTATTAGTTTGGACAAAATAAAAAAAGTGTTCATTTGAAACCCCGAAACCTCTAATATTTTTTAAAAATAATTTGACAACAGATTATTTTGTGAAATAGAGTGGTTTAAATCAAAATTTAC
>CAJVPL010000395.1:0-27908 GCA_910591945.1 Ambispora gerdemannii
CTATTCCTCTCTCCCAACTCATATGACTCTTTTACTAATAGTGAAGAAACCCTTCATTTAAAGTAACCGTAGCAATACAATATGATTAAAAGTTTATAAATTTAATAATAATATTTTGTTCAGTATAATACAATTTAAAGTTACTTATATACAAGTTTTAATATACACAATTAAAGTGAAAAAGGTGAAAATTATTTGGAAGAAGATTATTATTAAGAGAGAATTTTTTATTTGCAACATGTCAAGTTAAGGCTCAGATAACATTTTTATTTATATATTTTTCAAAAATATAATTTCAAATATAATAACTATTTAATTAATAAAAAAAGCACTTAAAAGTAAAATAATAAGTAAAAATTAAAAATACAAGTGAATTAATATAAAAAGTGAATTAATAAGTAAAAATAAAATAATTTGAGGAATTTTTGCTATTATATGAATATTTTATATTTTTCAACTATTTTTAAAATTAATAATTTTATGTTACTATTATAATAATAAACAAATACTGGTTTTAAAAGATTTAATTTAATAAATTATTAGTAATAGAAAGCACCTGTGTCAATTGGAGTTGATATTGATTTTGTGGTGGATTGTATAAATGCTTTTTTGCAGTTTCATCTCCTCATCAAGTCTCATTGATTTCTGCTTTTTTTAGTTTAAAACACTCAATACTCTCTTTGCGTGTCTTAAAGTGCCGTAGTACTGGAAATGCAAAGTATTCGGTTCCCAATCCTCATCGATATAATCGATAAGTGATCAAGTTCCTTAGCAGTCGGTGTGTTTCCTGGATAGAATCCAACATTTTTCAATAATAATTTGGTATCGTAAATAATGATACTTGACGATGGCGAAACATTCATCACCATTTTGAAACCTTCTGACCAATAAAATACTACGTAGTTGATGCTTGACGATGATGACCATTTTTGGAAATGAACGAATACATATTTAAATATCAATAATACATGTACATGTATTGGTTTTCACGAAACCTTTCGCCATGGCCACTTTGAAAATGTAAATGGCGAATGACGAATCGTCTGACGTGTGAAAATTTTGGCATAACAGCATAATTTTTATCAGAGGTATATATTTTAAAATTATACACTTTTCTCAAGTTTTCATAATGCTGGCCCAAATTCAGCATAATTTTGATCGTCTATGGCCTTAAGCCAATCAAACACATGTGCTAGATTTCTAATGACTTAACATTCTTTTAAAATTCGGTATAGAATTTGTGCATGTGATTTTAACTATTATTTTGATTGGTCAGAAGGTTTCGTCAATCGTCATGGGTTTCGTCCTTATGAAATAGTTTTGTCAGGCATCATTAATCGTAGGTCGTACTCCGTTATAGATTTCGCATACAAAGTATTATATATCATAACTTCGTTCACCAAATGGTCGTTCACCTATAACAATCAACCTCGTACGTAATCATACCAAACTATAAATATTTGCAGCTTCAGTGTATGGTTTTCCATTTAAAATCGCCGGACTCATATATGGAAGTACTCCGTAAATTCCTTGCTTGGAGTTTTTATATCCGCAAGCCAAAAATTGACAATGAAAGCATCAATATTCAATAAGATATTTGCAGGGAGAAGTCACAATGCGCAAGTTTCTTTTCTGAAATTGTTTCAAGCTCAGTGCTTCGTAATTGGAATTAATATATTCTCTAACTTTTACATATTCGTATTCGTCATCACCAGGATAGTCATAGCGATAATAGCCAGCTTCTGCATAACCCATTACTGTCAAATATTCATTCGTGGTTTTTAGTTATTCCATAATAATTTATTCCAAGCATCAGAGCAGTCCGAATCTATTTATGAAAAGATTAATACAAAAAAGCAACTTGCTTAAACTTTAGAAATTCTTTATTTTACCTCGTTTATAATTTGCTTTGAATCATGTAATGATTTCAACACAACAATTTGGTATCCATCATCTTTTTTAAATTCATTGTCTTCATGATCCCACTTGTAATAGTGCAACGATGCTTTATAAATTGTTACGATATTCAAACATTTGGTAAATTTTTCAAAGGGATCCATTTGAAATGCTTTCTGATTTCCATGAATTCTTTTATTAGACAGTCAATATCCTTAATTTCGCTAGACCATTAGTTTCATAAAGTTGATAATGAAAATCGAACATTCATCGTTTTTTTTTTTTTTGAGTGCATTTACTACAATCATGAAATCTCTTCATTCTTATCGTTATTAATTTTATCTAAATATGTTTTTTAATCATGAATTAAAGAGATTAATAAAGAATGAATGTCAAATAGTGATTTCACATTCATTTGTTTCGTTTGAGACATACAAACTGACGCTAACGTGTGTTGATTCGATATCTACGTATGTCGATATTGATGTGCTGATACTGTATTTTTTTGAAAAAAATAAATATTTATCATACAATCTGACACTTGTAGTGCCTAAACAAATAAATTTGAAATGTCATGATAAATTAATTTTAATTGATATGAAACGTCAATATGATTTAGATTTAGAAATAAAAATACTTGTGTTAGTTGGAATCGATATTGATTTTAAAGTAAACATTCGACTGGTGTAAACTGCGTTTAAGTGTATTTGTTTTTCGTTCGTATTTGTAGGAATGCTCTTTTTTCCAGTTTGAGACACGCAGTAATTTCTTCACGTGTTTTAGAATATTCTAAAGAGCTATAATACTGAAAATGTAAGGTATTAAATTTGTCGCCTATCCACATTCGATAGACAAGATAAAGTTGCAAAGCTTCTCAACAGTTGGTCTGTTTTCTGGAATAGGATCGCAACATTTTTCAATAATAAACTTGCATCATCCGGGAACAGTATTCGTTTGTTTTTCATGGTTCCATTGCGGTCATTTAGGTCAATAATTCTACTTATCTCTTAAAATCACTTAAATTTATAATTTCCTGATTACCTCCTTCCAAACGAATAATTTGTTCGTAAGAAACTAACAAATTTTCTATTATTTGTTATAGTAGGTACTCCGTTATAAATGTCACATACAAGGTGTATATCATGATTTCGTTCACCAAATGGTCGTACACCTGTGGCAACCTCGTACGTATCATCCTAAATTATAAATATCTGCAGCTTTAGTGCATGGCTTTCCATTTAGTACCTCTGGACTCATATAAGGAAGTACTCCATAGATTTTTTTATATCTGCTGGCTTAGTGAGTCCAAAATCAGTAATATGAGCAGCTTCAAGCTGTATTAATATATTTCCAGGGTGAAAATCACGATACACAAATTCCTCATTGTGAATCATCTTCAATCTTTTAATGATCTCAAATAAATGGCTCAATTTTTGTTCCCAATTCAATTCTTCGTACATATACGTATTTGGAATTCATATACAGTGCCCGACAAAAGTATCCCCGCACCGATAATTTTTGATAGATCATCTGTAGGTCCTTGAAATTTTATATCGATATGCATATAGAACATCACAAACGCTGATCATTGATACTTTTTATTGATTGATAAAGATTCTATATCGGGTATTGTTTGTTCACAAACTTTCGCATCCCAAATACATGTATAATCAGTCATTTCATAACACACATCCCAATATCCAATAATCTAATTATTGACATACAGTGATCCGATTTGAACAAAAATATTACTATTCGATTCGTCTCGACTAGACGAATCGAATAGTAATATTTTTGTTCAAATCGGATCACTGTATATCGAAATATTGCATCTTAAAGTAGTAGATTCATTTTTTCTATATAACAAAAAAAATGAATCGATCAATTTAGGACGTGATATCTCGATCTTCCGTAATCTAGACGAATCAAACGGTATTATTTTGTTCGAATAGGATTACTGGAGATTAAGATACATGTATGTATCACGTTCGATTCATTTTTAGGCGATCAATTTCTAATGAAAAATTGATCAGCGAATTATGAATCGGTCACTTTAGTATGCAATATTTCGACATCCAGTGACCCAATTTGAGCGAAAATACCATGATTTGATTTGTCTAGATTAGACAAATCGAATGGTAATAATTCCGCTCAAATCGGATCACTGGATGTTGAGATATTATGTCCTAAAGTGACCGATTTATTGTATTTGGAGTATGAAAGTTTATGAACATGCAATACCCGATATAGAATCTATCAATCGATAAAAAGGTATCAATGATCAGTGTTGTGATGTACATGTACTATGCAATAAAATTTCAGGGACCTACACATGATCATCTAAAATTATCGGTGCGGGGATACTTTTGTCGGGCACTGTATTTGCGTAGATCACCATCTTTTGCATAAGTAATTACTATCGAGTATTCACTTGTAGCTGGGGTTTTAGTTATTCCATAATAACTGAATCTGATTTTAAATAAGTTAATACTGAAAAACAAAAAAGCAATATGCTTACACTTTAAAAGATGTTCGTTTATAAACTCTGATGTAATTTGCTTTGAATTGTGTAATAATTTCAACACAACGTCGGGTTCTCCCTCTCGTTTAAATTTATTTTCTCCATGATCCCATTGATCCAATGGTCCGTCCAACCGGGTTGCTTTATAAATTGATCCAAAACCTCATCCTTGTGCAAGATATTCAACATTGGTAAATCTTTCAAATTCCTTTATTAAACTGTCGATATCTTTATTTTCGCTAGAACCTTCAACATAATTCGTTTGTGATATAAAAGCATCCATATCAGTACCAACTGTCTTGACATTTGGTACATTTACTGCAATCATGAGTATTGTGATCTGAACACGTTTTGCTGTAGTAATCATCTTGACAATCGTCACATTTACTACAAACATGAGTATTCGAAGTTTTTAGATGCCATCTTCGAGTTTGTCAGTGAGTATGGCAGTGTTTTATTTAAAAACTGATGCTTTATTTATATGTATCGATTTATGCATGAAGAATGACACCATATGTAATTACTTTCAAATGAATGGTGCCAAAGGTGCATACAATGTTTAGATTATCTAAATATAATTATCTCTTGCATAATTTTCTATAATACTATTATAGCACATGTGCATACACTTAAACTTATAGTATACACTTGCTATTGTCTTATAATGACCAAAAGTTTCTTCTCTACATTGCAATCATAATATAATTTTATTCAAATGAATATATAATACCTTGGTGCCCATTTTTTCATTCATCCACTTTCAGAAAAAGAAATAAAATAGACACCAATCATGACGAAAAATATTATTTTACCTGGTTAATAGCAAGATTAAATAATAGTGGAAAATGCAACTTTATCATTTTATTTGCCTTGATATTGTTCAAGTAAAACAAATCTTTTCGACCAGTGTCAAATTCACAAAATGATACGTTTATTCATACAATCACAACCTCAACAACAAATAACGATAGTATGAAACGTCACAAAGAACGCGAATAGAGTTCGGACGATGAATGCCGAACGAAATAAACGAAAAGTATCTGTTTGATTCACATGAGACGATAGTTGCGCTACCGGATTCAGTCTTTACATGATTGAGTTTGATATGAAATATTTTTTTATGGTCAGAATCAGATATTAGAATATTCATCTAAGGAGTAATTAAGTAAGGTTATTAAAAATATTTTATATGGATATGTTTCTTAATTTTAGGATTACTTGGGTGTTGCCATTATTTTCGTCATGAAACTCCTGAATCCTAATTTCTTGACTGAGTAAGATTAAAAAGCTATTTTTATTTTATAACGTAAGACGCAGTTATTTTCTATACTAATAATAATAAAATAAAAGAAAGACAGTAGCCGTCATAAGTATCCGTAATTTTTCATAGATCATATGTAATGTACCAAAATTTTTCACGTATAAAGAACTAAATAAATATTGATAATTTATGCCTTTTATGGGCCATATCAGATGTTATACGTTTGTCAAAACTCGTGTTACAAATCAATCGGACATAATGTTCATGATAACTACAATATTTAGCAATCCAATTCTTGGCACCCAGTGATTCTATCTGAACAAAAATGTTATCATTTGATTCGTCTCAACCAGACGAATCGAATGATAGTATTTTTGTTCAGATCGAATAATTAAATGTTGAGATATTGCATCTTCCAATTTTTTTTGAAGTTATCCGGTCACTTTAGGATGCAGTATCTCAATATCTAGTGATCCGATTCGAGCCAAAATACATGTAATACCAATCAATTCATCTCAATTAGGCAAATCAAATGATATATTTTAGCTCAAATCGGATTATTAAATACAAAGATATCGCATCCTAAAGTGGCCAATTCATTTTTTATCTTTTTTATCTAATAAAAAATTGATTAACAAAAACAAATCACTTTAGGATGCAATATCTCACTATCCAGTGATCCAATTTAAATGAAACTATTATCATTCGATTCATCTAGTCTAGGCAAATCGAATAATAATAGTTTCATTTAAATTGGATCACTGGGTATCGAGATATTGTATCCAAAGTGATTTATTTCATTGTATTATGGCATTAAAGTCTAACGAACATATAATTCCCTAATATAAAAGTTTACCGGCCTATAAAACGCATAATTATCAATATTTATATAGTTCTTTATACGTGACAAATTTTGGTACATTACATATGATCTATGAAAACTTACGGATACTTATGACGGCTACTGTAATTTGAAAATCTGTTTCAATTCTTAAACAAAAAAGTTTCTCGAATAATGGACTTTTCATATTTTTTCACACTAAAACAATGCATACTTGTACATGTACTCTCATTAGAATGACATCATATTTAGATACATTGTATATACGTAACTTATACATGTAGATGTACATGAACATGTACATGTACATGTAATTGACAAATCATGTGATTAAATTCTTATGTGTAACAAATGTAGTGTTATGCACACCGCTTATCGTTATTGTGAACTTAAAATTAGAACATGTACATTCATATCGTTATAAGAAATTTACATATTGAAAGGGTTGTTGTTGTCCATAAAAAAGATAAAACGTTGATAAGTCAATGTCAGTTGGTGTTACTTCAGTTTGTGGTGTGACTTCAATTTGTGGTGTGACTTCAGAAATTGCGGAAGAGATTTCTTGATCTTGATACTGTGGTTCTTGTTGATCATGTGAATCAAATTTAACAACTTTAAAAATTGCTTTGCTTCTTTTTGGTTTATATTTCCAGTCTGGATGTAATGATTTGTGTAATTTAGTCACTTCACCATATAATTCTCTATAATAAGATTGTTCGGATAAAGTGAAAGAATTCCACAGTGCACCAAGAATTTGCGAAAGTAGTGGCTGGTCCAAATTCTTGAAAAATAGTTTATCAACAGCAGACATTTCCGTATTTTTAATCAAAATATTTGTAATTTGACGAAAGAACATAAAGCAGTTAGGTGGTCTTTTAATCTTCCCGTCAGGTTTAAGAAAAGGGCTTTGATTTTCAGAATTGAAGATTTGGCCTAATGTGTAGGGAACTTTAAACAACGGTAAAATTTGTTTTATTCTATTAATTTCGTCTCTGTACACAGCTACAGAATTGGAATTGTTGTTGCGCACAGAGTTGCTTGTAGCTCTCCTGGATCTAGGTGGGTTGGTTACTCGCATTTTAGTGTCTCTGATGTGTGTGTATGCTAGTCAAACTAATTTTTTTCACTAGTATCTGATTTCTCGAGGTTATTAACCTTGTTTAAATAGTTGATCTGGCTTCTGCTCTGAAATAAAACAAGAAATCCTGGAGTATTTATAGTTTTCAAAAAAAAATTTTTGTAATACATGTACATTTACTTTCACATATAATCAATGATCAATGCAATTAACAATAAATTTAAACGATTGTTGCACAGCTTTTTTCCATTCGGAGTTTGATGTGATCCATGAACAAATAAAATTGCAGATACATGTACATATCGGTATTCGGAGTATGAAACTTCGTATGCTTAAATATCATTGTTAAGCTTAACAGTGCTCATTTAGTCAAATTTGTGAATTCATTTGTCTCATATAAAAAACGTATTGTTCTCAATATAAAGATATTTCTTATGCTTTTTTTATTTTTATATGAATTCACACAATGATGATGACAGTGGCTTAGTTTACAAGAACCTATATTTAATTTTAATTTGAAATTGCTTCAAGAATTAAAATTGATTTCCTGTTGTTGCTGTTCTTTTCGTTGAAGTAATCTTTTTATGTATAACTTTAAAAATATGTTTATTCGTCTTGGTACGTTTTCATTCCCGGTGTAATGAATTTTTAATTGGTCACATAAGGTAATCTTTCGGAAGTAGTGGTTGAATTCCAAAGTGCACCACCATAAATCTTCAAAAATTGTGGTTGCCCAAATTTTCGAAAGATAATTAGCAGACGTTTTCTTTTCACGTATCTGCATTGTTTGTTGCTACTTGATGAAAGAACAAAAAAGGCTTTTGATTCTTTGCTTCTCTTCAATAATTTCCGATTGATTCTAATCAGAATTCATGTTTGTTCGATGAGTCTACTACATGTATCATGCAACGATTTTAATTTTCATTTTCATGCTTTTTTGCAAGTGTTTATCGTTATGAACTCCGCATAGTTAATTTAGTTTTGGAGACTTTATTCCGACACGCATACACTAGCATTTATTGTTTATTATTCATTGTTTAGAACGCTAGCTCTGCCTATCGCTATCATTTATTATAGATTTTTAACAAAGGAAGATGGATGGTAAATTTAAAATACGTACTAACGGAGCAGTTTTTTAGTTTCCGGCAAATCCTTCTAAATTTTCTTATCTGTACATGTGCTAATTAAAAGAACTAATGCTAATGTGTAGAATTTCTTTTCTTAAACTACTGTGCGTAACTCTGCATAAGAACAAAATTCACATGTAAATGTACGTACTGTGCAATATCGATATACGTATGTAACGATTACCATTACAATATCGATATGTTAGCGTTAGACCGCTAACTTCACTAAAAATAAATCAACCATTTAAGATGAATTTTGAACAAATATCGTTAGGACTCCACTTTAGGAAAGCAAAATTCTTGCAGAAATACAAAACTTATATTTTTACCGGAGTTTAAATTCAATTTCGTAGCGGAAAAACTCAGTTCAAGTCAAATTCAGTCAATTATATTGTAGCAATGGTGCACGTTTATATTTTATAAACTTATTTACTAAGAAATAAATACAAAATTCAATCCGTAAATGTGCTCAGAAATGGTCTATTCTATCATATTCACGGATTAAATTTTGTATTTACTTCTTAGTAAGAAAGTTTATCCATTTTATAAAATGCAAACGTTTGATGACTTTAGTTGTTATGCACCATACACATTACAAGAGAACTAAATGTAATTTATTCAATTCTTCCAAGTACTCAAATTTAAGAATCTATCAGCAATATAAGTTCTTGAAAATGAATTCGAATCACGTTAGTTTAGTAATCACTGTTCCAAATATCACTGAAATGAAACAAATAAATGTCTTCCAGACCAATCCAAATTCAAATGTTAATTCGTCAGTAAAAGGTCCAATTGAGCAAAGATTTCTTTGGTTTATTTATTCATTTTGACGGTGGAAAATCAAGCTTATTAAGCTTGCACATCTACAGCAATCGTGCTAAATGTTTATAATCATGCAATCAAGAATTTTCTGCCGCTTTTGATCGATCGGTTGTTGAGATTCTCAGAAAATTAGCTACTTTAAATATAGTCATTTATAATTTTAATATCCTAACGCTGACATTATAGTCAATAAAATGTTGCTTTTTTATTATCGGAATTTATTTTCATTACGAAAAAAGTGTAATTGGATATGCATAGAAATAATCTCATTGTTAGTAAATCTGAACCCTTATTCTGTTAACATCTTCTTTTGCTCTAAAATATTTAAGTTTTCACAGTTATCGATAAGTGTAACTATACATTATGCATTTGTTGATCCCTTAACAAATACACTAGAAGAGACATGTCCTATGACCGGTATGTACGCTGCCAAATCTAGCGTGGCATTTGCGTTTGATCGTGATTATTTTACTAGATTTGGGGGTTGGCTAAAGCATGGTGAACACGTGTAATCCATCCAATAGGGGTGCATAAATTTTTGTCAATCACCAATAAGAATGCACAAATTTTGATCAACCCGGCAAAACAAATCCGACACAAGATATGAAAAATGCGAGAAATGTGAATATTACAAGAAAACCGATGCTTAAACCTGTCTTGGAATACTAATTAAAAATGTTAGAAAGGCGATTTTATATATAACCTTGTCCTCTAATCCTAACCTTTACCCTTACTCCAACCTTATCGGTTGCACGCGGAAAATTTAAGGAACTGAGTCACATGTCCACCAGGCTTTAGCCAACTCCTAGATTTGGCAACTACGTACGTATATCGATATACCGATACGTACATGTACGTAGAATTGTGATAATCAGTGGGAAAATTCCCAATGATTCTCTATCGCTATATAACGATAACGATTCAGGTATAATAATAAGAATTTTTTAATCTCTTAAAAAATGAATACATATCAACAAGGACAAATTTTGAACAAATAATTTTTATAACATAGCGATAGTTTGATTAAAAGTAACTACGTACTCTGTGAATAACAATAAAAAGCAATTAACAACAATAACGATAACGATAAATGTAACACATGACAGATTTTGTCTCTGTATGAAAGAATGCTCTAAATGTCAATATGACCGGGATTTCTTGTGAGAACCACCAAGATAGCAAGAACCACCATACAACCAACAATTATTAAAATCCAAATTTATGGACAGTTTCATATAATGCAGCAGTTTCATATAATGCAGGATCATTGATTTACAATTGCTTTGCTCCAGAAACCAATTACATACGTACGTACGTACCATAAATTCTTGAAATAACGGGCAGGGCGTTACGTACGTATTCGAAAATCGCACCTTCTAAAAATAGCTTACGTACGTAGCTGTTTCAAAATAACGTCGCGCATCTTACAATAATTTTTTTTGATTGAGTAAACACATTAACGTGAATCCACCAAGCTGACCACCGCATTTTCGGGGCACGTGATAATTTTATTTTTTTAGAGTTTCATAAGTTAGATTTTGAGATACAAGCTTTTTTGCCATTTTGTATTACTATAAAAAATAATTGATTTGATTTACTTTACGTTTAGCTTTTAATAAAATATAGTTCATTAATATAAATAATCTCTTTATTTTTGATTATATTACAATTATAATATGGGTCAAAAATATATCTTTATTATTATAATAATAATTTCGAAGTAGTTTCTTGTTTTTCTTGAATCTCATTAATAATAATTTGATCATAACGCAGGAAAAATCAAAGAATTGTTAACAAAAAATAAAATCACGACTATTAACTGGCCAGCGAATTCACCAGACCTAAACGTAAGGTTGAAAATAGAACAGTGTTGTATATATATTTAATAATTTCATGTAATATCGAATCGGGAGGAACCAGAAAATAACTGCTAGCTGGAGCCTCTGAAAGGAAACAGTTCTTGAAAAAAGTATAACGAAAAAATCTTATTGCTTGGTGAATTCTTGCGCAATTGGCAAGTATTGATAAGATAACAGTCTTTTACATAACCACGCATTGAGTTGTGGCTTGACCGTCGCGCGGGTCATCGGTAGGTCCCTTGATAGCACCATTTGGTACGATAATAGCAAAGAGATTGGATGTTGATTGAGTATTTGTAGTTGGTTGCATTTTAGTTTGAAAGATTTATGCTTTCAGACTAAAACATAGGGACTTAAATAACGATTTTTGTATGAAACGACTCAAATAATACAAGCAGTAAATAACAAATTTAAAGCATCAAATATTGTATATAAATTTTCTGATAATACGTACATATTTATCTTCACCGATAAGAATATAATTCAGATAAAACCTTATCAATAAAAATATTATTACTATTGTTTTCAAAATTATTATTAAGAGTTTGGTGGTTTGAATTATCAAATTATCATTATTAATAATGGTATCAGATGTTTAGTTGTTTGTATTATTCACAGTATCAAGTGACAAGGTTGGTTCGGGGCAAGGGAAAAAACTTTGACTATGCAAAAGATTTGGAAAATGAATTAGTGAATAGATTGAAAAAAAGGAATTTAAGGAATCATTAGAAAATAACAATTTGGACAACAAATTTATTGAACACTTGCTTCGAAGCGTTTTTGAAGAGGTAGAAAAAAACGCAAAATTTGAAGAAATAGAAAATACTTCCAACACAATATATATAGTAAGTGAATTTGCATTCAGTTTTTTTTGAATTATTAATAAAGGTATTTTTTTGCAAAAAGGCTGGAAAAGGCGAATATAAAATCGCGTTTTACATCCTTGGAAGAATGGAGAAACCAAAAAAAAAAAACTTTACTGATTATGGTCAAAATATTATATATCGCCAATATTAATTCTTCCGGCGTCGCCACCTTGAAGACCACAAAAAAGAGATAGCCAAAAGAATCCAAACTTTCGTTATTAATAACCTGCATTGATTCGTGACGAAGAATATGAAATATTTCTTCAGAAGTTAATGGCGAAGCTTGATGTATTTCACCTAAACTTGTACTTTGCAGCTTGTTCATCTTGCCATCGACTTCTGTAGGTATATAGTTAGTACTATTCATGATAACGATAAAAAAGAGAATATTTAGTGTCATATATTTAGGGCGCGGTATCTCTATCAAAGTGATATTAGGTAATATATGAATATATGTCAGTTCCCAAATGGTAATTTATTAATTTTATTAATATGACGAATACATGGTTCCATCGGGTACACGTCATCCTATGGGATAAGCTAGTTAAATTACGTGCCTTCGGCCACGTGATTTTACTATAATCATGATTTACTATAACGAATTCACGGATATTGTAAAATATTTGTCTTATAAACATAGAAAGCTTTGATGCAACTTTGATTCTCGTATCGTATATGGCGATAGTTTGTTATATGGTAGTTTTATTTTTATTTTAATCTGGTTCGATGTTATTGTGAAAGAATAATACAGTATTATCTAGACGCGTAAATCTTTCAAATAATGTGCACACAATCAAATGATATCCTATTATACAAGAATTCTTTACGTAATTATATTTATTTGATATTATGATTGGAATTAAAAGAGTCGGAAAGACAATTTTTAACAATAATCTATGGTGCCGGAAGTCATAACTCGACAATCACGTGATTATGTTTCAATTTTCTGGTGGCGATCTAATGTCACGTTTTTTGTAATCGTCCAATAAAAAAAAATAACGATATTTTAATCACGCGAAATGATGCCACCCAATTTTATTACATGATTTACATTATGATAATTCGGGCTGGCACTATGAGAATAAAGCATTAGCATAATGCCGACCTGAATTATAATAAATACTAACCAATAAAATCACGTTCATGTGATAAATATTCACGCGATTTGTTTCAAAGTGCAAGTCCAAATAATTATTATTGTTACCACTATTTATTTGTCATTTTCATGTAAGTATTCAACATTGATACTAATCTATTAGAGATTTACATAAGAAATATCAAAAAAAAATCAGCACCACGCCAAGGAGAGAAAAAACTACTACTATTAATGCTAGCAGCAATAATCAATTTGAATATTAATCAATCCGATCTTCTCTCTTTTGTCGCAAGTGATTAAGGACTTCCACCCATTTGTTTTTTGATAATCTAGCTAACGATGAATGCGAAAACATTGCTTTCTCACTTTCCTTATTATATGCATTAACCCCACTCCGCCCAAAATGAATACAATTGCTTAAATTCGATATTGGAACATAATTAGCGAGCGCAACAAGTCTCGTGGAGAACGTTATTAATCTTCGTAAAAGTCCATCTTTGTCTTTTGATTTTGCGAGTGCTCGAGATATATGCCACGTGACTTTCGAATTTACACGTATCCAGTTGCAGACAGTTTTATTGCTAATCTGATTATTAATTCTTAAGTGATCAAATAATTTCGGATAGAATACGCCGATTTTCATAAAACATTCAATTTTTTCGAGTTTATCGATGTTGTTGTTGTTGTTGAGGAATTTAAATAAATTGTTGAATTCTTTTATTGGGGAAGAAGGATCTTTGAAATCAGTCGGAGGATTATACTTGTCCAGGTTGAGAGGAGTTGAATTCGCATTCATTTTTTTCATTTCTTTATCGAGAATATAAATTATTTCTTCTTTGATACCTTGTTTGATGACTTGTTTTGTGGGTTGATTTTTGTTATTGGTGTCATCGTCAGATGAACTGTCGGACAATTTCTTTTGACGAATCGAGGTAGGCGTTTGCTATAAATAAATAAAGTAAAATTCTTTTAGAACCACATATAGATCTTTTTTCGTTGTCAAATTTCTGAGAATACGAACAATTATCTTTTTACGATTCTGTTGACGATACTCCGAGGAATTTTCGGAGGTATTCATAGTCTATAACATATTATGCAACAAATTTTAGGTATTAGAAATTAATATAAAACGTGATATATAAAAAAATCAGACTATGTACTTGATCAATATCTATATCCATGTCAACGGTTTCTGAATTTTTTAATCTCTCCATATTTTGAATTCTGTCTTTGAAATTTTGAACCTCGTTTTGAATTAGCTTAATTTCATTGTTTTTATCATTGATGCATTTTTGAGCATTTTGAAGCTCGTTTTGGGCATTCACACATGAAGTTTTCCAATAACCCAAAATCAAATCTATTCCATTACTAAAAAAAAAGAACATTAAGTAATATTTTCAATAAAATTGATTAATACGTGTTATGTCAAAACTTACATATCTTTTTCGTCTACCCATGAATTGTCTGTATCAGGATAATGTTTCCATTTTATATTATACTTTGTGTTGCCCTATATTACAAAAAAAAATCATTACAAAAAGATACTATCAAATTAATAAGCAAAATCTATACATGTACGTACATTCTCAAATTTATGATCCAGAATTTTCTCCACGTCAAATTCTTCTTCCTCCACGACAAATACTTGTTTTGTAGATTTCCATCTCATGTTATCTTTTAAAATTACAATGAAATGTATTTATGTTTTTTAAAAGTAAACACAATATGAAGAGCGTAAGGTAATAATAAGTAACATCAATTAAATATTAGTATATCAGTTGACTTGCTAGCGCTGGCTGTTGACTTTGACTTACTAGGAGGCTTATTGCTTGCCGTTGACGTTGGCTTGCTAGTGCTGGCTGTAGGAGGTTTAATCCTTGCCGTTGACGTTGGCTTGCTAGTGCTGGCTGTAGGAGGTTGTAAAGGAACGTCACTCATGTTAGAGAAAAAGTAAGGCGAATTGTAAGCAAGAATAGTAGCCGAGAATTGTAAGCAAAATTTTGTTAGAACAAATATGACTCAAAAGATTATTCAGTAACTAATATGACTCAAAAGTAGTGATATCAATCAATTGACCAGCAGTAATCGATTACTAATTAGTTGATACGTAGCGTGTTAAAGTGATATTAGGGTAATATATGTCAGCCGCATGGGAACGGTTTTGGTGCGCAGCCTGGGCCACCATTTAGTGGTATTGTTAAGCAAGCAAAGTCTTTTGTTGCTGCGTTTGGGTTTTTTGGGTGTGCTCTGTCATAAAAGTTAATGTGTTTTGTCATTTTTTTGAAATCCTTTCAAAAACATTACTGAACAATAAATATTTACCGTGGATGCGGGTACAATAATGACGAGTGAGCATCGACAGTATTAGCATATGCAGTAAAGATAACGGCAAAAAGTGCAAGCGATGATAGAAATTTCATGTTTATTTTATTTATAATTGTATTGCCCAAACCAGGGGGAGAAATAATAATAATGAGTGTTATGTGTAAAATAATAAAACGGATTTGAAAACAAGAGTGTTCTTTTATACTCCAAAACATATCGATAAATGGGTATTGTTAATATTTATTTTATTTAGGATGTTGAATACATTACATAACGATAATAACAAAAGATTTATTTGATAATAAATTATCGAAACTTCACAATCGAGAGGCTTTCTTCAATTTGACAATACAATTTGCATGACAATTCAACAATACAATTTTTTAAAACACGATCTATTTCGTTTAATCTTTAGTTTTACACACTAATTCAGCAATGCTCTTACAACCTTGATTAAAAATGCTCTTATAACGCCATTTTTATTCGGTCGAAGAAAAAATTAACAATTTTCTTACCTTCATTCCTTCTCATATAAATTGGTTTGCTATCAAAAACAGGACATTTAAAATTAACTTTACGCTAATTCTTAATGACTTCTGAAGACAAAAAAAATCCATTCTATTTTATATAGATTAAAAAAATTAATAAAATTCTATATTAATTGATTTAATTCTAGATATAAAATATATAAAAATGCAACTAAAGAAAAAAAAATTAATCGAAAAATTAAAATAATAAAATAATAAAAATAAAAAAATACAAATAATAAAAAATATGACGACAAACAAATTTCTTCACATTTTTAAAGCAATTTTCGTTAAGTGTCAACGACAATTGTAAGATTTGAATGATTAATGAATTCAATTTTATTAGCGTGCAGGACCAAGATTGCTCCCAATTCTTGTAAAAGTGACATATAAAGTTTAGAAGGTCTTTGCATGGTCAATTTAAGATAAATTTCAATCACGTTCTGTTTTAATGGATGAATTTCATAATGATTTCCAAAAGGTTCTTCCCATAAAATAGAAATTGCACACTCACACCATATTTTATTAACTAGAATACAAGAGTGGAGAGTTTGAAGAAAAGGGCGTAAATAAGCAAAAATTTCAATAAGAATTTCTTTTGAAAGATTCGAGATAGACATTATTAAACTTGTATGAACAACATGCGAGACATTTATAAACTTAAACATAATACGATTACAAGCTAATATTGATGAATAATATAAATTATAGTTTATTGGACTGCTGGTTTATTGTGTTCTACAAGTATTGTTAAAGAAAACTGTTAGGTTCAAAATTATAGTACACGTATCAGTCCCAACAATTTTAAAAATTACTAGAAAAGTCGTTTTATTAATAGTTTTGTGAAATAAAAATTATCTCCAAATCAGCAATCTTCCTGGGACTGTTTCAGTCTGGGATGGTCCCAAACCCATCCTAAATTCTACATTTTAAAAGATTCTGATTTCTCAAAAAGTTTATTACTTATATTAAAACATTATCATAAGCATCTAAAACTAGTAATGTTCGTACAATACGTACGTTCTACAAAAAATTTTCTAGTCATAAAATTTATTTGCTAATACGCATGTATTACGTATCTTTATTACGTAATTGTGCATATTTAATTTAATTTCTGATATGGATGCAAGAATTAACGTACAGTAGTACGTAATTCGTATATTATGTATTGTTTGTTATTTACATTAATTTATATTATAATACAAGTTAATAGTTAATAATACATGTAGTTTAAACAACTAAAAGAAATTTCTTTGTTCGCAAAAGTTCAGAATAATTTTCATCATTATCCAGCCAGGAGTTAAAGTGCAAACAGCAAACCTATGCCTCATAGTGATAGAGATAATCTATAGGTCTGGTTTGGAATATGCATAATCTTCATAATCATAGTGGCTATACTTACTCCTTCTATCTATGGCATAGTGATTACATCTAATTTGATCAGCAAATATCCTGTAAGAGGCTCGGAAAAAATGGGAAACTTGCGATGGTGACTATTACCTTCACGTATTCATTATTGGAGCCCTGGTTAGCTTTTGCTCGGGAGATTTAGCGCCAATATTCCCGATAGTTTGGGAAATAATTGGCTTTCTGGTGCAAGGGATTGTCAAGTCAATGATCCTGCATTATATGAAACGGCCCATAAATCTTGGATTTTAATTATTGTTGGTTGTGTGGTTGGTCTTGCTATCTTGGTGGGATTCTGTTGTAGTTCTCGCAAGAATCGAATAACTTTTGACAATTAATTACAAAATGTTTTTCTAAATCCCAGTCATATTGACATTCAGAGTAATTTATAAACTTAAACATAATACAAGCTAACATTAATGAATAATATAAATTATAGTTTATATTGGACCGCTGGTTTATTATGTTCTATAAGTATTGTTAAAGAAATAAAAGAGAAAAACTGTGAGGACGAAAGATCTTCAAAATTATAATTCACTAATTCTAGAAAAGTCGTTTTTATTAATAATTTTGTGAAATAAAAATTATCTCCAAAATCAGGTCCCAAATCCATCCTAAATTCTACATTTTAAAAAGATTCTGATTTCTCAAGAAAAAAATTATCTCTAAAACTAGTAATTTTTGGACCAATTGGGATAGGTTAACCATTAATATAAATAAAAAAACACAATTTTATTTTATTCACTAAATATTACGGTATTTCATATCATGCGATCTATAGCAATAGTCATCAACGGTAAATCCGTCTTTTGTTAAAGTGTGTACGTATTGTTTCTTCTAGGAAACGTTAATTCGTATGTTCTGTATTGTTATTCATAATTAATTTATATTATAATACAAGTTAATAGTTAAGGTATTTTTGGTATTAGGAAAGTGCCAATTAATGATGTTAATATTCTTTCAATTTATTCAATATTACGAAAATGGATGAAGTAAAATACATAAAAGTGAACAAGAATAAAAAACTCAATTTGCTAATATTCATTGGCCTAAGACAAAATATCACAGGCATTTTTAAACAGAGGATCGCTCCTCAAGCCACCAATCCGCCGCTGTTCTGTGCGTTATTGTAACCCACCGATCCGCCGCCGTTCTGTACGTTATTGTTACCTGCCGTTTCGTAGTATGGATGTGGACACCACCAATAATAATAATACCGCAAGCAACTACTTTGGTCATCAGAAAGGCACTTCTTAAATGGTGATGGACAATATGGTATAGCATCAGCGACGGTAAAGATCAAGATCGCGAGAAGAAGCAAGGTAATAAAAAATGTCTTCATCATGATGAGAATTTTTCTGATTATAATAAGAGTTCAGTGATATGCTTGTTAATGAAAAGCTTGTTCCATTTATATATTGAAAGTGCAAAGCTTCTAAAATTAACCATCAGTATAATCATTGTGGTATAACTAAGAATTTTGTGGTTGTTCACTATGGAAGATAAAAATATCTTGCTTGAGATGTTTTCTAAAATTAACCATAGTCGTATCGGTATCAGTATATACATGTATAAATCATTCAATTTGTATTACATTGCAGATCAGGGGACATATCCACTGACCGATATGCAGTTTATCTTCCATATGTTCTTTATTTACTTGATTACAATGGACAAGTTTACCGTGTGTTTACTAACGAGCATTTTTGTCTTTTCTTATTTTCTTGTGCCGGATTTGTTTTGCCGGGTTGATTAAAAATTTGCTACATTCCTATTGGTTACGCATAATTTTGCGCATTCTTACTGGTTTGATCTGACCAACATCACGTGCACCGCTCTTTTTTTGCCATGGCTAGGGTACTAATATATATGAATCTCACGTAATCGTACCCCATCTAGTTAGCCACGGCAAAAAGTGCCTTTCACGTGATTCCGATCCCGTTGTCGACCGTCCGATACCCCTTAAAATCATACATATTATTAAATAGAGCTTCGGTTAGGTTTAAGGTTAGTTGTATAAACGTGAATATAGTGCACAGTAAAATTTCGCAGCATTTTTTGTTAAGATACAGGCCATTTTTCCAAAAGTAAGCGTTTGTTTTTAATTTCTTGCGTTACACATTGATCTTGCAATTTGATTGGTGCATGATTTTAAGAGACATCGGATCAGAATTACGTGAAAGGCACTTTTTTTGCCGTGGCTAGGGTATTGATGGTACTCATCTTTCCAATTAACTACATCAACAACCATCGATGATGATACGTAAACATCAATAATGGATACATACATAGTTCTTTAAATTAGAGGAATGAATAGAATTTATATAAAAACATGTCGATATACAGTATTATCTAGGATGAATTCACCCTTTTTTGATGTCTTGAAAGAATATTAAAATTGGTTATTTATAGAATAGAAATAATTAAAGTTTATCATAAGAATTTCAGATAAAGGCAATTTGTTCTCCTTGTCTCTGGTAATTACAGTCGACTCTCGATATAACGACCATGCAGATTCTATTGAATTTATATTGTTTACAATAGGATCTGCATGGTCGTTATATCGAGAGTCGACTGTATTTATTTTATCAGAGGGAATGTTATTCTTCGAGCTTCCATTTAATAACATTCTAAATTTATATAATATTAAAATATTTTTGTAGATCTTATTACGTAATACGTAAATACTAACGAAATGAAATAGAAATACGTAAATGAAATAGAACAAAAAAATAATAATTAAATTTTTCTTATAAACCAAAAAGAGTTGAAGGATTTTCTTAGTGATACAGATGAACATCTCATATAAAAAGAAAATCAACATGCCACACAATTGTTATCGTATCAAACCCACTTCCAAAGTCGGCAAATATGGTAAATTATTAATGCGTACATATTTATCGAGTTAGCTGCATCAATCATTTTCTTTTGCGTTGTCTTTTTTCATCCTCTATTTTTTTCATCTTCAATTCATCAATTCTTTTTTTGATCTTTTTGATTTCTTTGATTGTTAATTCGTATTCATCTTGAATCATTTTAATGAAATCACATAACAGTTTAAATCATCTGGACTTATTACTCTAATTTTCTATAGCGATAATATAAATGGTATTGGATTTTCAAATTATACTTTGTTATTGATATCACAACTTATTCTTACTTGATAATCTAGCCAACATTGTATATAATACGCTCTTGTTACTGAACGAACTGGGTCGTTGGGGAAATAAATGTGTTTCTTAAGAGTGGATATTTCATTTAAATCTTCTAAAGCTACTGTGGAGAGGTCTATGTTTTCTTGATTCATAATAATTAACAGCAGAACAGAATTTTTGATAGTGTTGTTTGATTTACTAGAAAACTCACTTTTATTTGAAACTTGACAATCGGTTTATTTTTAATGTATTATTTATTCTGCGGACGTCGAATTCCGTCTTTATTATCTTTTAGCAATACGTATTATTGCAATTGTACAAAACATGTTTTCTTGGCACTGGTAATGAAGTTTAGAACTTTTCGTTATCAATTGGTGTCATTTTTTATCTCTTGATTTACAAAATAATACGTATAATTCAAAAATAATATGATTGTTCGCAGAACCACCGTTTTCCGGTATTATTAAATAAAATAATACAAATTGCGATACGATAGGACTTTTAATACAATAAAGCTTGAGAGGGTATGATAGAATAATTAATCATATTTGTAATCAATATTGTATTTGAAAATAAAATCGATAAAGTTATCAGAATTTGAGTGACAATCCAACACAATACAATGTGAATGACAATTCAATTTGAGCTTTCAAACAAACAACGGTATTTCGAAACACATATATTTCGTCTATTCCTCAGTTTTACACACTAAATTCAGCAATGTCCCAACAAGATTCGATAACGGCTCGTGTTGTGCTAATTACTGTTTTAGAGACTGAGGCAAAAGAGTTATCTAAAAGTTTGTTTTTTCTTTTAATTTAACAGATTTTGTATTAAAATCAATTTGTAACGAGATACACTTGATCAATTTTGAAACAAGAAATACTTGAAAAGAAATATGCCACTGCTATCAATATTATTCCTGGGATTACCACGTTTTATTGTAAGTTGTTAATATTAGCACGAATTTAATTATTACAATAATTTTGCATAATCAATTTTTTTATAGGGTGGAAAAACGAAATTGTTGAGTACTTAGAGCAAATGCTAGTCATTAAAACTGAAGATTATCGTGTTAAAGAACTTGTGGAATATGTTAAAAAAAATCAGACATACCAAGTCCCAGGAATCATCTCAATTAAAGTAAGCTCATTCTTTGCTTACTACCTTGATTGAAAATGCTCTTATAACGCCATTTTGGTAAACAGATTGATGAAGGAAACCCAGCTTATCTGACTTGGATTGAACGAGCTGTTCTTGAGCCTCATGAGTTGTTTGGGACTTTTATTGAGTTATAAAAGGTGTAAATAATAGTCTATAGTATTACCCTTACTTCCACGCTGACAACTAAATTATAAAAAATATTAATATATGCTTGCGTCATAATTGTCGAGAATAAAATAAGAACGCTCATATGAAACTAATCATATGACCACGATGTGTTTCTTGCGTTTTATCTATAGAAAAATTTGATCAACCGACCGTTAATAAAGAAAGAATTATAATTCTTTTTTTATAAATCCTAATCTATCATCTAATCTATTATCTACAAAATCTAATAAATCTATAATGAGGTTATATCTATTTGTTAAAGTGGTTGTTACTGTTGCTATACAATACCCGATATAGAAGCTCTACAATCTATAATGTAACAATGCACAAGTTCAAAAGGTTCCATTGTGAAGTCAAAAATAGCCATGACTATGACACGATATTATCTGATACGCATCTTGGTCACACTTCTGATAAACTTTTCTTAGCGGTAGACATAATTTTTATTATCGTTATTGACTTTCACAGTATAATAATAAATGCATCAATCAAATTATTATTCCCATTGAAATGATTTATTTAACGTTAATGTCTAATTATTATTCCCATTGAAATGATTTATTTAACGTTAATGTCTAATTTAATGTTAAGTCAGTCAGTCATAACTTTCTACATCGATAATATATAACATCAATAAATATATTTATCGTTATAGTTTAATTGATTGGGGACAGGAGAAATGTAATATTTTTGGTAGAAAGTTATGACTGATACATGTATTATAATGTTAATTCTTGGGTGAAAAAAAAGCCAAATTTATATTGGATAAAAACGCAAGGTCACTTGTTTAAAATGTATTGTCAGTATCCTCTTTTTTTGATCGATGATAAATTCTAAAACATCGATAGCACCCACATGCAATCATCATAAAAAGAATTAACCCGATAAGAATAAATGTCAAAATACAAAAATTTCCACATCTACGGTTGTATCCTGAGCCATTATAATAGTACCAAAACACCCAATTGTTACTTGATCTGGAACTAACGAAACCTTTAGCACTACTACTTGAACTACCTTTGGGGTTTACCGTCGATGCTAATGCGAACTCTCTTATGCATAAAGACCAGAATATTATCGTCATGTTTTTTATTGATACCTTTTTTACTGTTTTAGCAATAACATCGTATCAATATGGATGAGATTCTGTCAAAATCAATCTAAACCTGGAACTACGTATTTAATAAAAAAAATTAGCACTAATCTCGACAAACAACTGTACTCTCCTTTTCTAATCAAATAGTTTAGATCTTTCTGTCCAGAGTTGACATACAATAGTAGTGAGCAGTCAAAGGAAACATTAATTCGAATGTTATGTATTGTTATTCACAATTAATTTATACATATATTATCATATATTATCAACTATAACTTGTATTATTAACTTGTATTATATTTATTTATATCGATATGTACGAAGTTACCAACCCTTTTATCTGATTAATTATTGCCTTTTTAATAAATTATAACGATAACGATAACAAAAGATTTTGACACAAAGATACGTTAAAAAACCCCGTAGTATAACGAGCTTATGTCATTTTTTAACAAATAACTATAATCGGCGTTAAGAAACCCGTAGTATAACGAGTTTATTAAAGGCGTTTAATAGTGTTAAACTATACCATGTGATGTTAAATACTGAAATGCGTTGAGCAGCGAACCATTTATCAACAAACGGTGTTAAAAAATGGCATAAACTCGTTATACTACGCGTTTTTAAACTATAATTGGTGTTAGAAAACGCGTAGTATAACGAGTTTATGCCATTTTTTAACAAATGATATTTACTTAAAAAAACGGGATATTTTTTGTAATTCAAGAACATCAACTTCTGTAGGTATATGATTAGTAGTACTATTCATAATACACGTTGGGCAACAGTCTTTCTAAAGCTCTTTCGAGAGTATTAACCATCAGATCTTAAACTACTTAAGCTACACAATTGGTGGTGTTATCATATTACAGCAATTAGAGAATACGGCGCAATCAACGGATTCACAACCGAAACTTATGAATCTCTGCATAAAAACTAAAAAAAACATATCGAGCAAGCAACAAACGTGAAGCTGCGGCGCAAATGATTCAAACAGTTAGTATATTACTTTTTCATCGTTATTATTTAAACTATCAATTAAAGTTTATTGAATTATTTAGCTTTACCGTAATGCAATTGTAAGATACTTGTCTCAGAAGGAAAATACTGCTAGTCAACGAAACTGACAGACTACAATAGGTGAGTGTTAGGCGAATTTACTTTAGAGACATTTAACGAGTTTTTTAATGCTTACAAGGCGACAAATGTCATCATTTTTTTCCAGCGTTGAATGAATTTTTTGGTCTATGCGAGCAAAGAGTAAACACTATTATGAGCCAGAGTTTAGCAATGTGTCGATTAATATGAGCGAGGAAGACACTCGAAATTATAATACTGATGATGATGATGCATGTTTTGGAAAGGTGTAAAATTCATTACTCTTGTGTTGAATAGCTTTAGACATAATAATATATATTAAATTATTTTTGACCTCGCACTTATACAATGGTTCGATTTTTGCTAATAAAAACTGTTTTTATTTGACAAAAATGCTCTATATTACATAAATATTTATTAATTAATCGTCATCAGTTAAAATTGACCTCGATTCAACACTGCCAATACTACTATTATTTTCTTCTACGTCTCCTACGTCATCCTAAAAAAAATAATTTATTCCAAAAACTATAAGTAGTGTAAAGCAAGCGCGTATGAATTTACCTGTGTAGCGGAGATTTTATGTATCCATGCTTCAACAATATCAGCCTCGATTTTCGACGAGGTATGTTCCTCATCGAAAATCACTTCAAGTACCGCCTGTGTCCAAATGGCGTTAGCTTGGGTCCGTTCCTCTTCAGTAGAAAAAACCGACCTGATTATTAACGTGAGGAACGTGTCGGAAGCCGGATTATCTGGATCACTTGGGGCTTAGATTTCTTCGTGGACTTTCTTTACATCTTTTTGTTGTTTCCAAGCCTTCATTTGATCCTTAGAATAGTTGTCCTTGAATGGCTTGATCCGGTTGATGCCGAATATAGCCCATAGACTATCTTTGACGCGACGGATGATCTAAATTAACGAAATAAAGTTAACACTTATTTACTAGTGTTAACATAAATTTAATAAAACTGAAGAATACAAACAGCAGAATATATTTTTTTCCCATAGTTTGGTGAACGAGATGCCTTTTTCTTTTAACTTCTTCAGTTGTTCGGCTGAATCTTCGTCTCGAAGAAGTTTGTCCTTGATTAGTTTCTTTAGCTGATCGTCCGTTAAGTGTCGATGACCGTGGAATAGCTCATACGAGCATTCCTTAATCGCGTCCTGCAATGAGATTAATTAATAAAATAAGGATATAGGTAGTATTGACAAGTAGTGTCACTAATATAGGCATATTTACTTGGTAAAATTCTTCGGAGGATTTCGTTTTTTCCCTTTACCACCGCCTTTAGTCCACGTCTCCAATTCTTCGCCATTTAATTTACATTGAACTACAATCGGAATTTCTGTGATTTCTCCTTCTACATCTCGATCACCACCACCTCGTCTACATCTTAATTATAAAAACATATATTAATAAATATTTGCGTCGTTGTTATCAAGGTAAAATAAGAACGTTCATATTTTTTATTGAAAATATGGCCACGAAGTGCTTCCTTAATTTTATTCATCTATCCTATTCACCACAAGAACCCGGATAATCCTTTATACCACTTAAGGTTTATGAGGCCCTTTTCAGAGAAGAACGTTCATATACATATATGGCCACGATGTGCTTTCGATTCTCCTAGTGGCAGCGTAACTTCAGATAGATAATAACTCGACAAATATTTAATAAGATTATACTTACGGTACACGTTGACAATTTATTTTTACTTCTTTGAATTTTTCTATTATACATAATCAATGTTAATTAATAAAAAAAAAACAAGTAAAAAATAATAATTTTTACCTTTTGTATACATCGATCGATATGTCATATTTTTTATCGCGTAATTGTTAACTACATATCAATATGTCATATTTTCTATCATATAATTGTTAACGTTAACTATATAACGATAATAATTAAAAAAAAATTATTGTTTTTAATAATAGGGGGTTAAAAATACAGATCTTAATTATACCGATACGAGAAACCCTTACCTACCATTGGTTATTATTATTTTATTGTTATCGTTAAAGATCGACATCAAATACGTACGTACGTACGTAGTTGTTTTAACTGTCACGCAAAGAGACAAATCACATACATGTATCTAATAGATTTCTACTGATTCCACCCATATTAGCGTGGTGTGCGTGACGTATCGGTATGTAAATCCCTAAATTTAGATTTGAAAATCAATTTTGCTATTCGGGGGGGGGGGGGTATGTAACATTTCGTTTCCTATTGTTGATTTGTAGTTTAGGTAAGTGGCTATTTATCTTTGTTAGATGTCTTAACGATGGAAGCAAAGGAACGGCAGATACGTATATCCATAGCACATGATGCAAATGATATGTTCAATATATATTTTTCAATAACCACCTTTTAACGGTTTGTTATAAGAATACGGTTAGCGTAGTAATTAAAGAGAGAAAAGCATGTATGCGTGTTTTTACGCGTCTTTTACATATAAAAATAAATATTAAGTTCGTGGAGAAAAACAAAGGATAGAATAACACGTTTTTTCTCTTCTCTTCCCAGACGTGAGTATATATGTATAATAAACTTGTTCTAAAAATGTTGCATATGTTCGCTGTTTTCGTTATTTTAATAACATGCGAACACAGTCAGTACACATATTATCGTTATCAGTTAATAGCGCAAGAGGTAACCAACAGAAGAACAGATAAAATTTAAATAATACAATAAAATCGTAGCAATATATTTAAAATTCGATGTATTGTATACATGTATAACCTATTCAAAGGTAACACAATAAAGAAACGCGTAAGCTATCGTATTATATTATACGTATTAATATTGAAAAAAATATGTCAACAAAAGAAACAACACAACCTCGAAAATATTTTAGAAAAAGAGCACGTCACCTTAAATAACAAAATAACGTTTCAAATTCTTATTAAAAAAAAACTCCTTAACGAAAAAGAAGTTTCAATAAACGCGGCAGTAATTTTTGACAACCAGATAACAAAAAAAAGACCTTGGAAAAAGACGGCTGCAACAACAATTCGAACAACAATTGCAACAACAACTGCAACAACGGTTGCAATGGCAGCAATTGCTCCAACAACTGGAAAAAGAAAAAACATACAAAGATTACGATTCAGACGCATACGAAATATTACTCCGATTGAATGATAACATTTAATCAAGAAAGAACAAGTAGTAAAACTTGGAACGAATTAAGCGGTTGGGATACCTGGAAATCAAAATCGGTAAAAATAAAGAATACGATTTAATAGCTAGGTACAATATCCTTTTCAGCGAAGAAAAAGAAGGAGAATTCATTGAAAAAATTGAAACAAAATATTTCAAAGAAAACCGCTACGACGGAAGTAATAACTATTTAAAAACAATAAAACATAAAAAAATCGCAGAAAAATTCTGGAAGAAAAAAACCTGGAAAACATTTATATCAACCTCCCTGTAACGCCCGAACAACTGCGAAGAAAAAACCACGTCCTGAATGAGTAGAATAACACTCATTATGAACGTTCTTCTCTGAAAAGGACCTCATAAACCTTAAGTGGTATAAAGGATTATCCGGGTTCTTGTGGTGAATAGGATAGATGAATAAAATTAAGGAAG
>CAJVPL010000396.1:0-27877 GCA_910591945.1 Ambispora gerdemannii
TACGTAGTTGTTAGCGATGATGCAACTGTCTGGGGTACCGGACCAAAGTTTACAATTTAAAGATAGCTTATTATTAATATCCTTAATCACATTTGAATTATAAATTATAAATACGTAAACCTGTATACTGTACTGTATTTTAAATTTTACATTTGTATTTAACGTTAATAAATTTTAATTATTTACAAAAATGAAACTAAAATGGCAAGGATATTATGTACGTATGTATAACAAAATGAACCTCAAATAGCTATGATGTCACTATATTGGATGTGTAACTTTGTGATCGAAATCGAAATTTCCATCGCTAAAAACAGTAAACCGCAATTTCTTGTCCACCAAAAGTTAGGAACAGGAATCCTTATTCGTATTGTACAAAGAATTCAGGATTTAGAATAAAGGAGATATCTAGAGAGGGATACAAAATATAAGTAAAATATGCAAAACGAGTTAACAGGTTTCCAAATTCAGGAAAAATGAAGTTATCCCATTTGTGAAAGCACTTTGTCGGAAACAAATCGAAATTGTCATTAAAGTTATTCCGTGTTCCTGCGTTATAAAATCACTCCAATAGCAACAGGATTAAAATTGCAATGTGATCATCAATCTGCATTTTTCCCTTTTAAAGTGGCTTTGTTGATGCTGTTTTTAATCAGCTGAATAAAACAACTGGCAATAAAAACTCTATTTAATGAATTTATAAGATATACTTGCCGCCTTGTTCTTTCTCGTATTTGTATGTTGTGGTAACCATATATAGTTAAATTTGCGTAAATATCTAAATATAGTATATCACAACGAATATCTAACGTTAACTGTTTTTAACAATGGCAGCATTTACATACGTATTTAAAGGCTGAGCTTAATTAGTTTCCTTTTTTAATTCATTTTCGATTTGTGTTAATTAAAAAGCTCCTTTTTTTAGTAGAACGGTCGGTAATCGAACAATTTATCCTTTAACGTTAAAGTGGCTTTTTTGAAATCATCTTTGATTAATTAGGAGGCAATAATGATGATAACAAAATAACGACCACCAAGAACTATAAAAAGGACGCTTTTTCATCTGAATTTCCAGTAAGTTGTTTCTAATCAACCACTTCTCTTCAATAACAATCTAATCTCTACACGAAATAACTTGCAATGATGTCAAAAATCCAAACTCTCTTCTTGGTTATTGCCGCTTTGTTCTTTGCTCTCGCTTGGACTTCTCCAATTCCAAATTCTCAGGATCCTGTTAGCGATAAACCACCTACTCCTGGAGGTTCAATTCAAGTGACAGCACCAAGCGCGGGAACTTATAAGTTTGGATCATGGCAAGGTGTTAGCTGGAATGCTAACGTCGATATTCCAGACAAATGGAGTGAGTAACATCTGTACGTATGTTTTTCGATAATATTGATATTGACTGGTCTCTATTTCGATTCAATCAAAACGAAAAGATCGTAAAGTCAACGTTTGGGTCTCCAGAAAGCGCGGAGACGGACCAGACATAGTTAAATACAAATATCTCGGTGAATTCGTAAGTATATGCTATATGTTTTGATACCTTTACATATTGTCTTGTATGTCATACGAATTGTTTAATTTGATACTACTTTGCAAAACATAGAATTACGGAAATACCTATGCTGGATTCACAGCTGAGCTCAATGCAGGTGTTTATTATGGCTATGTAGAGGTCTGCGATGATCCTACGGTTTGGGGCACCGGACCACTATTCGGGATTAATTGGTAAAATAGATTGTTACATGTATAATAATTAAAATGATAATAAATTGTAACTATATTCGATAATTTGGGTGACACTTAATAAATCATTAACGTTAATTCCTGAAAAGCAATTGCTGATTTTTTAGTATAATTGGTACATGACATTCAAAATTATAAATAACAATGATAATAGTAATGCGAACAAAGTTAATTATAGAAGCACAGTAATTGAATTTCTCGTATTACGTACTTTTAACAATAGCAGCAACAACAATAGTAACAACATTAAAGCTAAAAAACTTTTCATAAACTCGTTTGTGAGAATAAAAACATGAGTCAGCTTCATTGTGTGTTAGATACACATATAACGACAGTGACCTATTAAAGGCATGCTTTATATAATGACCTTTTTTTAGTGTCGTTGTCTCCAGAGGCATGTGTATATGATTCTTCATAGGACTTCTATTTATTCTCTGTGAAGCCCAGTTTATATTTATCATAACGGAAGTGCTCAATAAATCAAAATATGCATGAGGTTAAATTTAATTAACGAACAATCAGTTGTACACGGTAAACCGGGGCCTCCCTAAAAGGTTTTGACTAATAGATTTTAAGTCATGATAAAGTGTATGTCGATATCGATATACAAATTACATGTCTAATTACAATATTAATAATACATGGATAATGAATTCTATAATAACATTGTTAATACGAAAAGTGCCACAAAATTGTATGTTGTAAATGCTTAACGTTAACGTTAAAAGAAGTAATGCATACAATTTACCGTTTCACGTTAATCGACCAATCAAATTGTGAGATATTCTAATACGAAGACCGCCATAACTGTTTACATGTAATAATTTCAACTTCTTGTGTTCTTTAGAAAATAGATTTTTCGTGATCCCAATTTAATCTTTCGAAAGGGATCCATTCAAAAATGGTTTAACGTTAACGTTAATCAATCGGTGCATTTTCTACAATCATGAGAAACGTGATATTCATCGCGCGGGTGTTCCATCTTTTGACTAGATCACATGCACTTGATGTTGTACGTGCTTCAGAGATATTTAAAAACGAACTTGAACAAAACTAAACGTATTGTTAACTCGACGTTAATCCTACAAATTCTAAAGACTAGTGAGTTTTATATTTTTTGTCGTTGCAACTGAATTTGTGAATCAGTCTAATTAGCAGCAGGCAGCTACGTAGTCACATAAATGTAAAAAATAAATTGTTATTTCAATAATGATATATAAATCATAATGCATTAAATAAGACTGAAAGCTTTTTTTAAAAAGCTAAGTATATAAATATCAATATAGATATACTCCAAAAGCGACAGCAACACAAATTAATGAATCCTAGAAACAAATAAAAAAAATTTACCCAAACATTCGATTTAAAAAAAGACACAAAACAAGCAAACTTAAATCCTTTACTCACATTTGTAAATACTTCCTGCGCAATATTATCAGTATCGCTATCCCAATAGCATTGACACTGCATCCTAGAATAAAGTCATTGGGATTGTTAATCGAGATCCGAAATATTTTTGCGGGAAAAAAATTCAAATAGACACGTGATGATATTTCAATCCTAAATTTAAAAGCAAGAAGATATACCTGGCACCCTCTCCTTTGTTCTCCATAATCGTCACATTCACTACGTACTTGTATTTACTAAGATCCAATTCTGGATTATAAAGAAACAGAGATTAATAATTCACTGATCAATCCTTTTACAGAAATTATGTTTATTTTAGATATTCACCCAACAACTTTTTCTTTATCTCTTCAGCAATCTCACGAGCCCAACCGGGCGCTTGATCTTTATCGTAGATGGCATCTTTTAATCGATCGCTCAGAATTTGCTTGATAATGTCATTCGCTACTCGTTGATTAAATCTTTTATATTTTTAGAATTAATATATATTATTATAAATAGGTATTTGCTCGATCATCCTTTCGCCGTAATATTTCAAGAAAAACTACAATAATAAATATAAGGTGAACAATACAGCTTCAAAAAAAATCCAAACTTACTTCTTAGCAAACGAAGGGCGAATAGCAAACCCGCCGCCTCCGACATCTTCAGAGGCACGACGACTGTCAAAATCGAATGATGATATCGACATATTTATTATTAGTGTTAATATTTTATCAAAAAACACGAATAAGTTAAATTAAAATGTTAAGTTCGAGTTATCTGATTTTATGGTTTATGTTGTGAACACGACATCAATCATGCATTGTTTAAAGGCACGTGAAATTTTATTATATACATGTACATGTAAAACGATAACGATAAGCGACAATAAATAAATAAATAACATTATAATTAATTGAGTTGTTAAATTCTTGTCGACGACGAAGAAGATACGCTCCTTTTTCTATTGTCACTATCGCTATGTTGTTTAATATTAGTATTACATGTATTATCATCAAGGTCAACACATGTGTAATCATCGCTATCGTTACTAGCGTTAGTGAATGCATTTTCCGCGTATAATTCCATTTTTTTCTCCGCGTCAATATTATCAATGTTAGCGACCTTAACATTGCAACTCGTCTTAATGTACTTTCGTATAAAAATGCCAGCATGAATCAGAATTAATAATGCTATCAATCCAATAGTAAGACCTTGCAACATGATCAACGCGATTGTTAGAGAAATTCGTGTGGCAGACGAGACCATGTTTCCCTCGCCTATGAACGGAATTAACATAATAACCGTGACAAAACGAACGGAGGCTAGTCCAATGTTCATTCGGTTTGTGGATTTACGATAGAAAGGTCGATAGAATATCAGAAGCAGCATATATGCGCACTCCAAAATTCCCATTCCTATTAGCTGACCGATACTACTATGAATAACGCCGACCATTAATGGGCGGAGAGAAATAATGGCCACATGTGAGAGAAAGAATAAAATGCGATTTTCGCGATAATGATTGTATAATTTTGCATAGATTATTCGGTATTCGTTGGTTTCCCAGAGTTTAGTGGGAGTGGTGATATAGGCATGAATGATCTTGTAGCTGCAGAATATTATTGCGCCTAATGAGAAAATTCCAATTACCGATATTGCTAGCAGTCGTAATAGCAAACATTCATGTTGAATTGTTAATTGATAGACGGCAAATAATGTTATTGGCTGATACAACAATAATACCTTAATAACATTGAAAATAATAAAGTGAACATTGTAAGCAATCGAGCATAATTTGTTTATTAAATATTAATATCAGCTTACCACTTGTAATACCGCGGCTATTTATAATAAAATAAAATGAATGATTAAAAATGAAAAACGTTTAAATCAAAGACTATCTTATGCAAAATTTACCTGGAACATATAAATGAACATTCCGTCCAATATCTTTCCATCTTTTATAAAAATGCGCGATTGCACCCATAAATCCGACCAATAGAATAACCAATGCAATCGCAATTGAAAAGATCATCAACACAGTAAAGAAAAAATTGGAAGCTGGAATATCTGATACACTAGCATATGACAAGATTCCATTAAGATGGGTGGAAGTATTTGTAGTAGTCTTTGTAATATTATTAGTCGCAAACAAGTTTTCTGGTGGTCTCATATCCGAATTCAATGCCAAAGATTCTTCCAAAGTACAATTCTTATTGCTATCATTTGAAGAAGGATCATTTGAAAAAGCCAAACAATTGCTTAAGAGCAATGGACATGCTCGGGCTCTTAAGCGAGAAAAGAAAGTGGATGAGACAATTCCAAATAACCATCCAAAATTCGAAGTGAATTGTCGATATCCGATCGGTAGATTTGGAAGTGCAAGTAATCCGGTGATGACAATCCATTGTGCTATACCAATAAAATCCTCAAGTGATGGTGCTTGTATTGATTTCAAATTTTTATTGGTATTAGTAGGGGTACTCGTTCTACTAAGTTTTAATGGAATTTGTGATGTGGCTATTGAAGATGCAATTCCATTATGCATTGTATGAGGTCGATAAGCACTCCAGAAAGCAACTGGATTCTGAGGATTATTATATTCATCTAAGGAGAATCGATGATCGGGATTCTGTTGTGATTGATAATTTTCAGGTAGTAACTGTTGTTGTAGTTGCTGCTGCTGATTGATATTCTTTTTTTCTTTCTCGCCTCGAGTTTGCCATGAATTTGAATTTCTCCATTTCGCCACAATAATCAACAATGCACTTATGATCGCAATTCCCGCTGAAATTCCGGACACGATATTTGATTTTACAACGTGCGGATTACCAATTGATGCATATACGCAACCAGTCGCATTCTCGGAATTATTTGGTGGCGTTAACGTAAGAATGGCAAAAGATCCTGTCCCCGGTACCTTAAAAATGATATCTATTGCGTAGGAATCGAGTAAATTTTATTATATCCAGTTTTGAACCTTGCGAAATTTCAAAAATATACCTACCTGGCAATGTGTCTTTAAATCGTGTGTCAACAACACTTGTTAATCGAAAATTAGTATCCGTAGTTTCGCCTAAAACACAATCACCACTGCTAGCCTCATCGTTGACAGAAGAACAGATCGGCTTATCCACAAAAAGTACATGCGATGGATCGAAATATACAAATAATCTTGCTGGATATATCGATATGAAAAACATAAATTAATGATTCATTTATATCGATATTGATCAAATCTAAAGCACACCTTTACCTTGTCGATCACTTAAGCTCAAAGAACTCTTTCCAGTGGCATTGAATGCAATTCTATTCTTCTTCTTAGAATACCACACGTTGAATGAATCAAATTCCACCTGTCCACATTTCCTAGATCCTGACTTAACGATTTCTTTAAAATCTTTTTGTTGCTGGCTATTGAACAAGATCGTAGAAGTTGATAGCGCATCTGAATCGGTATTTTTGGGTGATTGGTGATGTGAATAATTTCAAAATCTTTAAAATAAGTACGCGAAAATAAGAAAAAAATTTATACCCGGACTGCTGCTGATAGGTTGAGTGTCTCTTAATTGAGTACTTGTCGTGATTGACGAAATAACACTTGACGATAACTATTATTGAATGATATCAATCACAAGAATGATGTTTTAGTGATATTTAAAGGAAAACTATGGCTTAAATGCGAACAGATCTGCTTTGAATGCGATGGAAGTGCACATAAAATACACATGTATGCTAAAACATTGTAAAATACCGTTGGTGGAGGGGACGCTACAATAGAAGATGGAGTCGCAATCGACAATGCCGTATTAATTGGTAATATTGTTGGTAATGCTGTTGTTGATGGTATTGTGGTCGAAGGAGCCGTTGTGACCGGTAAACTCTTTAATAATGAGTTAGTAAGATTGAGTTTAAATATATATATATATGCTTCTGAAATATTTACGAAAATAAGATTTATACCGGACTTGCGCCTAAAGTTACTGACGGCGGCAACGACGGTGGAGTTATTTGTCCAGAGACTATCTCATTTATCGACAAAAAAAATAATAACAGCACGACTAGCGAAGTTTTTCGCACCATTATATTTATTTTGTTCGATATTCTTCGCGAATAATCAAGTGTATGTATTTAACGAATATCCCACAACCCATACCGCTGCTATTCTTAGCTCTTAGCTTTCATTGTCTCCAAATTCATTATAATGAAAAAGACTATTTTGGGAATCATTGGGTAAATAAACTTGTTGCGCAGCTGTTCTTTATAGAGCTAAACGTATCAAAACAAATACTTACAATGAATAACAATGAAGAAAACCTTATTTATCATTTTTTGTTGCACAATGAAATCACAAACCACGTGTTATCATGTGCTGATTTTTGCTCCGGGAAGTCTACGGACGGTGCTTCGGGATGTTGCTGAATCACGTGTCATTTATAACAGAAAAATATGGAAAACAGATGTCAAATCTAGCTTGAAGTTCTAATCTAATTAAAAATCTCGGAAAAGCAAACGATAAAATAAGGGGCGTGACAGATATTGCGTAATTATCAGGGGAGAGGGTCTCAAAATTTTACCTTTCACGTGATCAAAAATCATAACCAATTAAATATAATAAAAATCTCATTTGGGAATGGGGGTTAGCTCTATAATAACTCTCCCTAAGGGGACAGACATATATAACGTCATTATGGATTACTATAAAACTACCCCTCCCCCTTCCCCCAGGTGAGATATGCAATCAAACATTAAATAATAATGTCATCTCGCATCATAATGTCATACCGCATTATAATGTCATCTCACATTATTATAATACATGTAATATGCATTGCTCCTCGCTATAATTTCTACATTCCTATATTCTAATTGGCTATTAAATTAAAATCACGTGCCACTTTAATTGAAATAATCAGACTACATTCTTATATTCTGATTGGCTTGTATTACTTAAAGTCACGTGAGACGTGAGATTTTGATCTCACCCCTCCTCCCTTTATAATAACGTCATATATGTCCGTCCCCTAACCTTTTCCGTGATCGCGTAAGCGTGGATTTTTGAAGGCCACGTGATCAAATACTGTTCCGAAGCACTTCCCGCTTCTACATATAATTTTGAGTTTTTTAGCTTTTATTAGACAAAAAATCGTGGTGGTTAAACACTAAATTTGAATAATTGGAAATTAATTACGCTTAAATCATTTGATTAGAAATCAAGAACAAGTCGCTTATAAAAAAATCGTTGATCCTTGTGTATTCTCGTGATTCTGGAATATTATTTCGTCATTTTTCGTTACGTTAATTAAAAAAATCATACTAACTTTTAATTATTTAATTTATTTTGATGATTATTACGATAAATCCCACGCTTATCTCAATTACATTATAAAAGAATTATTTATTGATAAATCGTAAGGCGTAAAAATGACATATGTAGTCAGTTATGGACTCTGAGAACTTATATAAATCGACTTATAATTATTTCTTTTCTTCTCTCACTTAAAGAATTATTACTCTTCAACAACAACTCTGCACTTGAATAAAAACAAACATGTCTGTCTTTGGCGGATTTTACGACCCATTCTTCGACTACGACCCACAATTTGACCTTGACTTTAGTTGGCCATGGACTGGTCGAGGTGTTAGTGCTCAAGGTGATCGAAGTGTCGGTGTTCAAGGTGCCGATAGTGGACGTGAAGAACGTTATGAGCGTGGTGATCATAGAGACTCTGATCGAGATGACTACGGTGACATCAGCCGAGGAGTAACTCGTCGTATTCCTATTCAAGATCGTGTTCCACGTCATGCCAGTTCCAGAATTATGACCGAAAGGGAAGGTGATACTGTCTGGAGACCCGCTACTGATGTTCTTGCAAATGATAATGAGTTCATTATCCATGTTGATCTTCCGGTATGTATGTATTTTCATTTCATAACTAAAACATCATTAGTAATCTCCTCTTGCATAATTATCAATAGGGTGTCCCAAAAACAGAGATCCAGATTGATTTACGTGATCGTGAACTCGTGATCCAAGGTGAATCTAAACAACAAGAAGCCTATAAAGCTGCCAGTTCTCGCGTTCGCCAACGAAACATTGGCAAATTCCGTAAACACGTGTACTTGCCACGTAATATGACTCTGGATAAAGATCATATTCAGGCCGCGTTCAATGACGGATTATTGGAAATCAAGGTAAATAAATCACTCGTTTTTTCATTTACGATTTGGAAATTATTTATTGAGCAATTTTTTTCTTTTCGATAATAGATTCCTCGTACTGGCGAGAGACAAACTGTTATCAGCATCCAATAATCACAAGAAAATATTTGGGAACGTGTTCCAATTATATCCCTTCTTTCAGAATAAATAGCTTATCCTGTTTTAAAAGTAATCGCATGGATTTGAGATAATGCTTTATATATATCAAATTATGCTAGATTAATATACAACAATATAAAGAAATTATGACATCTGTTCAATGCTCTAATACTAAAACACGACAGTTTCAACATTTCTAAGAAAGAATATTTACAAAAATAATACACCGATATCAATCTTAAATCTGAATGCGAACGTCATTTTGGTTTTCATTTAAACTTGCCACGCTAATATCTGAATCAATGTCATCATTGTTCTGCGATGACGAAACTTTCGTCGAGGTAGCGAGAATCGACGAGTTTAGAATTTGTGGATTACTACTATTCCTACTATTGTTATCACTGGTAAACGTTAGGTTATTCTCGACTTTATGCACACCTTTAATGTCGTTCTTTTTTTGATGATGATTCTGTGGTTTTCGTCCCTCAATCACCCTCACAATATCTATGTCAAGAGTAATAACATATGACAACGACAAGAAAATGAAGGTGAATATATACGTAATGGTAAGTTGGTCAATCGCGGCATATAATGTCGTTTGTACCACTGACATGACATGATAAAAGACTGCTAAAAACAAGCGTAAGAAATTCCAATACTTGACCGAGTTGAACAACGATCGTTTAGATGGTTGCCGCATATTTTTCGTCACATTTTTTGCATTATTGATCGCTTTGTTAAGGACTTGGCATAATCTTATAGTGACGAAAACATCGATGGCGAAATCGAATCCGACGAACAACCATTGGAAGATTATGGCTTCACGTGATATGTGTGCGTCACAGTAGTATCCGACTCTGGAATCATAGACCGAATAAAACCTCGTCATAAAAGCTCGTGTGAACTATGAATTTTTATTTAAAAGAAAATTAATCATCAGATAATCAAAAATACGTCAAAAACAATAATACCTGTAGAACAGCACTTAGCATCCAAAGCCCCACTCCGATATGAAAATCCATTGGTCTATTTGTTATATTCCTCATTCGCCATATTAAAAAAGCGCTCAAAGTCAATCTAAAAGTGCAATTAAAAAAACCGGTGGTATATCCTTTTGCCAAACAAGATATTTCTCCGGTTGGTGTCAATGGACCTACGACTGCAATTAAGGCTTTCCCGAGACCAGAAAAGTTAAGCGCGAATTTTAGAAAGTCATTGATATATGTTTGTCGCACGTATAGATACATGAAAGAAACGCATGTATTATGAAAAAAACACTACATGGGAAAATTAACGAGTGTTATTTGTGTTAGTTGCGAAAATATTCTTGAATGGATTATACCATAGTCCATAGTCCCCAGAGATAGTATTGAATGAAGAATTTGTCTAAACTCGCCATTTGAAGATATTTTTTATTTAATAATAATATTCGTTACAATTAATATTCGTTAAAGACGATTGTTTAATAATCCGTAAGTAATACTAATGTTCTTTAAAAGAGCAATTGTTTTATGACTGCCAATTCTCACAGCGTTTAAATAATATTTTTAATATACTTCCTTTGTGCCTGTGTGATTACAAGTTTGGCATCACCTGTTAGGGAGAAAAACAACGTTGCCTACTTTTTAATTAACTCGCGGTTTTTGCATGCACATCAACTTAAACAACGATTCTCTTTAAATTTGATTGGTTAATTAAAATAAACCTTAATTGATGACTGTTGCGTAAACTATCTGTTTTTCATTTTGGATTAGCGTAACAAGCAATTGCGAGATATAGATTCCTAAAATTAAGACAACAATAATAAAAATGTGGTGGCTGAAAGAAACAGTGAATATTCTCGTTATTGTCTTTGTTTTTAAACATTATCAAATTGCTGGCGCGTATCACTAACAATTTTAATAATGACATTCTTGTGTAATGTTTATCCATTGTATACGGTTACGGTTGTGGACAGAAGAAGTTAGTCGAAAAGAAGTTTAATTTTAAAAATAGTAAAAACAAGTTATTGGATTGAGTTTTTCCCTCGGACATATGTACATAGAAGCATTAGCGTTAGATATTATTCTAGACCCAAAAATAGGATCTCTAAAGATCTACAGAAATTTTCCAAGAATCAAGATTATTTCTACGTATTGTCTCTTAATATAAAACGGGACCAAAGTGACTATAATGTCATGATTCAAAACAATTCAAGAAAGGTTCATATGAACCAAACTCAGCCAGTACTAATCTATTTACTTAAAAATTTGTGCCACGGATCCGATGTTCGTTGTAAATATTTGCATTGTCATACAGTATTAAGTCTTTCCCGGATTACACATATCGATATCGATATAACGATAATCATACTCGCAATAATTAGAATGAAACACGCAGAAATGAACTCTTTTTCATTGGATAATTAAATCAGAAAAAGGATATCTTCAAGCAAATAAATTAAGAAAAAACCAGAAAATGAAAATGACTCGAAAGTATTGTTTTTTTGTTATTTATCTTCTGAGTGATCATCCAATTTTCACAACCAAAAGATTTTGTGTGTTTTGATTTTCAAAAAAATAATCAGGATGATATTAAAAATTTACTTTTAGTAGTGTAATTATTATTATTATCATCGCATAAATCTGGGTTAGGACAGAAATTAATATTCTTAATATTATGTAACCATTTACGTAACCCATTCAAGATTATTTCTATTATTGTTTACCTGTATTACGATTCGATTTATCTGATCCTTGGTAAGAGTACAGACAGGCCCATAACTTGAAGTGCCTATTTTAAATCTGAAATTCAAGGTATCTGCAATTTTTAAACACTTATTTGAAAGTGAATTCCCTCAATTCAAACCACGCGTTTTTCATGGGTTTCGTCTTCGTGATTCGACACTTTACTTGCGATCGTCGAACTCTGACTCCAAACACAACTCTTCTATTCTTTTGCTGAACTTAACTTTTATGAATGCAAAAATACTGAGTACGCGTGTTGGTTTACGGCAAAGGGGACGATAATTTATTTTGGTCAGACTTGTGATAATCTAACAAAATATGTATTCAGCACACGCTTAACAAGCGTTTTATTGACTCAGGAATTTATGCTATGCCTGATCGAATTGGTTTCGGAGCTAAATATAATTACTATAACAATTTGTTTTACATGTATATGCAAATATGAAACCAAAAATCTAATTTGAAATTCCCTAAAAATTTCTTTGCATATTTGAAATTTAGTTGATTTGTTCGTAACAGTAACTAATTTTTTTTAGCCAAGTAACAATCATTTAACGTTAATAAAGCTGTGGATTATCAAGCATAACGAATTAGATAATCTCAAATGTGCTATATATGTACCTTTTTCAGCATACTGTAACCATCTATTGATAAAGTTTGATAACTCGACTATTAATGATACACACATACGTGACACCAGTCGATCAAAAAAGTATATCGATATAATAGTAAACTTCACAACTGCGGGGAAGTAAATCAATTCTTTTACGTATATGATAGAATAGACTTTATTTTAAATTTATAAAATACACTCTATTGAAGAGTTTTTTTATCCGATAACGATAATAGTTTTGGCTCAAAAAATGCAATCAATTAGAAATTTTGGATACTATCACGAAATTCCATAGTGTAACAAACATCGAAAAGCCAAGAACAAGTATTTTCATTAATTTATCAATTAATCAATTACGGGTAACAGTTACAGAAATACATGTATTGATGTTACTCAAAAGAAAATCTAGAATACATATGTATCGGTATTATATGAACCGAGGGTCCCGCAACCCGGTTGATCAATGAAATTATGTGGCACCTGTCCAACAATTTAACTTGTTTTTTTTCAAATAATACGAGATACAGTATACGTGTACACGTACAAAGCAGAAGTATCGTTGCACTTCGACAGTTTCAAATCCTTTCTCTGAATTGGATCCCAAATTGCTGAATCCTTTTGAGTGGTGGCAGTTTGGCAAACTTGATTTCGTGAAGCCAGATTGATTAGGAAATATTTATCCATTCATATTAAATTTTAATATTTTATTAAAAGTATTATTGTTTAACAATTTTAATATTTGCACAAAGTACATGTACATATTATATGTCAAAGAGCATGAACACAGTAATCATTATAAACAGGGGGCAGACATATGACCCTCAGAGAGTTACGACATATGTCGTAACTAGTTACAGCCTATTTCATAAAATACAGCAGTTATGTCTGCACCCCTTGATGATAGGTGTATTTGTTGTCGAAACAATGAACACTGCTATTTGAATAAATTCCATCTGAAAGATTTTACCAACGCTAATGTTGAATATTTTGCAAAAGGAGGTTTTGAATCAGTTTATAAAGCAGGGTGGACGGACCATTGACTGAAATGTGGGATCATGAAAAAAATAAATTTGGACAATCAATGTTTTGTGTTGAAATCATTACCGTTACACAATCCAAAGAGATAAAAAAATAAACCATCAAGTTGATAAGACAAGTCGTAATGATGTAAATCAATTATTAGTTACTGAGAACTAGAGAGAATTAATTTGTCATTTGTATTTGTTTTTATTTGAAATTTTGTGTGTTTAAAATATATTTATCTCCTACTTAGAACATGTATATACATGTATAATATCGAGTAAAATATTCTTTTTCGATTTAAAATCGTTTTGAAATGTATTCACATTATATGTGTAAAAATACATTAACGTTAAATGGTATAGCAATGACGTTAAATAGTATAGAAATGGTTTTCGTTTACGTTACAGCTTACATATGATATAATTAATATGGCTGACAAGCAGAATGCTGCCAATAATTAGTGTGGGAAAGCACCTTTTTGACAAAGTATCTCATTATTTGTAAATTCATTTCAGCTATCTAAGTTGTCAGAAACAAGCAGACATACATTTTCATCTCGACAAATACTCTTCATTCATGGAAGAAGAGAAGCCAACAAAATATAGAACATTTAACCCATCAAAACACATTTTCCGCCTTCCATTTGATTTCAATGAAGATGATAGACTTGGGCCGTGGGATATTCTGATAAGCGAAGATGCAATAAAAAATATGTCGCATTTGTCACCTCTGGAGATTAAAGCTGTCATAGAAAAACTAGGGGATATATCTTCCGGGGCTTGGAGCAAGCACGGACTGAAACTTGAGGTTCCATCTCTCCCAATCCCTGTTAATGAAACGGAACTCCATAATCATGACGGCCTGAAAATCCTCTGGCAGGTTGACTGCGGGTTTTCTTTCCGTAGCTACCTGCTTACGCAACATGTGAAAGTTTGGACTGTCACTGCCAACCAAGATCAGATTGACAAGATATTGGAATATCTCGGAATGCTTCATCGAGTTTATACACCTGAGCAAATTGGCAGGTGTACCGCTCGACAGATTGGCAGAAATGGTATAATTTTACCGAAAATCTTTTTAGAGGAAGTTAAAAAATCCATAGAGAATGAGTTTTATAATTCTCAAATGGACAATGAGAGTCTGTTAGAGATTCACAAAATGCTTGTTACCAGTAAATTTGTTGCTTTATCAAAGGTAAAGGAATCATGATAATTAAGAATTTAAAGCTGGAACATGTTTCAACTGATGATGTAAATCCATATTATTTGCAGAACTTGTTTAAATCACTGGTAAGGGGTGGCACTGTTTTCACTTTTCAGCTATCAAAATCAGAGTATGAAATTATCAACAATCCCACCTCAGCTATCATAATTGGTCGATCAGGTTAGTAGTCTAATTTAGTCGGCATCATTAGTAAAAAGTGAACACCATTTTGATCCCAACTTTTCACAGGTACAGGCAAGACCACATGTATCGTGTATAGACTAATTGCCTCATATCTCAACAGTTCAAGTTATCCATTCTATAAGACGCCGATATATAAAGTCAAAAGTAGAAACACAGACAATTCACACATAAGACAAATATTCATCACAGTGAGCCACAATCTATGCTATCGAGTAAAAGAATACTTCTACGGGTTGCAAGAATCGGCGTTACTTGCTGAGGCAAAGATGTCGAGAGATCAGTTCTATGAGTATGCGAAAAAAAAAGAGACGGAGGACTGGAATATCGATCCGATCAATAACAAAATGCTTGAAGAGGAAGATGAAGACAGGGATTTAAGTAAAATCCCAAACTCGTTTTCTCAGCTAAACGATGCTCATTTCCCATTATTTATTACCTACAAAAAGTTTTCTGAAATGCTTGAGGGGACATACGGAATTGATGCTCGGCAATCGGAAATAGATAAAGATAATGACGAAGAGGAAGAATCTCATCCAAAGTCATCCTTTTTCAACACATTTAACAAAGCATGGGCACATTTTGTGGACTATGATGTTTTTAAGAAAAGATATTGGAATCGTTTAAATAGTAAATTTGATTGCGAGTTGGTCTATTCGGAGTTCTCTATTATTAAGGTATGTAATCATATATAAAACTTTATCAAACCATATTTTTTTACATTTTTTTATTATATTTCCCTAGGGATCGAATCCCGAAGGAAAGTGTTTATCAAGAGAGGATTATCAGACTGTGAGCATTAAAAAATACCCCGCATTTTGCCACAATCGGGATCAAATCTACGACTTATTTCAGCGATATGAGATAATGAAAGCGCGTAATCGTGATCACGACTCAATGGATCGGTAAGCTCTGTGAACGTTAGTTTTGATAGAATTCATCAAGTTATTAAACCTTTATTGGTAGAACGATTGCTATTTTACGTCGTGCCATGGAAAGCCCACTCGAACGTCCACATATTCATGAAGTATATATTGATGAATGCCAGGACAACCAGATTGTGGATTTTGGTCTTATCTTGAAATTATTCGTCCACGTTGACAGCATTTTTTTAGCTGGAGATATAGCGCAATGTATAGCCAAGGGCTCTTCTTTCCGATTCCAGAGTATGTTTTACTCTTATTTTGAAACTCTAAAGCAATGCTCTGCTAATAAACTTTTGATTAATTTAATATAGACATAAGTGCCTTGATGTATGAATGGGAACGTGATCGAATTAAAGCTAATAATATCTCTCGCAGTGCTATAAAACCAAAAACATTCGAGTTAAACATTAATTATCGTTCCCATAATGGGATCCTTCGACTCGCTGCTTCAATAATTTATCTCATAGAGCGCTTTTTTCCTAGAACAATTGATAGTTTAACACGTGAGCGTGGTGAGGTTGGTGGTCCCCGGCCTGAAGTTTTTAAAGGAACTCGAGCTGAAACCTTAAATGCCTTTTCTACTGCTGAGAATCCTGATAATTATATCGAGTTCGGAGCTGAGCAGGTCATTATTGTACGTAATGAAGAATCTAAATCACATGTTAAAAACATAATTAGAAAATCTGGGTTGGTGATGACAGTGTATGAGGCAAAAGGAATGGAGTTTAATGATGTGATATTATATAATTTCTTTACTGATTCGCCTGGAGGTCTGAAGGTAATTTTCACACATTTGTTTTATCATTTACATAAAGTCTTTTATTGAATGTTGTTTTCGTTATATGTGTATATCATAGTGGCAATTAATCAACTATGCTTTGGGAAATAAGACTGAAAATGCTCAGACCAATTATCATGAAAAATATAACATACTTTCCTCCGAACTTAAGCATCTCTATGTTGCAGTTACTAGGGCACGGCAACACATCTTGATATTTGACGAAAGCGCATATATCGAACCAATCTGCAGATACTGGGAGCATCATGGACTAGTTAAAGTGAACCGAAGTGAGGATCGAGAAGAAAAGGATTCTTTTCCTAAGGATGATAAGAAGAGCAGTTCAACAGAGTGGAAGGCGTTTTTTTCCAAGATTGCTAAGAAGAGCAGTTTAGCAGAATGGAACCGAGAAGGAAAGAAGTTTTTTGAAATGCGACAGTATGAACAGGTTGAAATTGATTTCAATATTTAATATCATTTAATGACATGGGAAAACTAAAAGAAATGAAAATTATTTTCAGGCTATTTTCTGCTTCGAGAAGAGTAAAAATTGTAAAAATCGCAAGCTAGCTGAGGCCTATCATCTTCGGAAGATAGCAAGGGCCTCCATATATGATTCTGATCGGAACACTGTGATTTCGAATTTTTATCGTGCAGCTGATGCATTTCGAGAGTGTTATCGGCTGATGCAAGTGGCTTCATGCTATGAGGTATCCTTCAAAATTAATATATGTAAATATTTTAAATTAACTTACAAATATGCAAAACATACAGGATATTGACATGTATGAAAAAGCTGCTGAAGTTTACCTTGAACAGAATATGTTTGAGCATGCCGCGCATTGTTATCTTAAGGTTCCTAACTTTGAAAATGCCGGAAAGTATTTTAAAAAGGCAAATAAGTATACCGAAGCTGCTGGAGCTTATCTTGAACAGAATATGTTTGAGAATGCCGCGCGTTGTTACCTTAAGGTTCTTAACTTTGAAAATGCCGGAAAGTATTTTGAAAAGGCAAATAAGTATACTGAAGCTATTGGAGCTTACCTTGAACGGAATATGTTTGAGAATGCCGCGCGTTGTTATCTTAAGATTCATAACTATGAAAATGCCGTAAAGTATTTCGAAAAGGCAGATAAGTATACTGAAGCTGCTGGAGCTTACCTTGAACAGAATATGTTTGAGCATGCCGCGCGTTGTTACCTTAAGGTTCCTAACTTTGAAAATGCCGGAAAGTATTTTGAAAAGGCAAATAAGTATACTGAAGCTGTTGGAGCTTACCTTGAACGGAATATGTTTGAGAACGCCGCGCGTTGTTATCATAAGATTCCTGACTTTGAAAATGCAGTGAAGTATTTTAAAAAGGCAAATAAGTATACTGAAGCTGCTGGAGCTTACTTCGAACGGAATATGTTTGAGCATGCCGCGCGTTGTTATCTTAAGGTTTCTGAATTTGAAAATTCAGGAAAGTATATTAAAGTGGCAAATAAGTATGCTGAAAATGTCATTAATTTGATTGAAAGGTAAAAAAATCTTTGTCCTAATATTCAGTAATTCAATTTAGCATATATATTATGTAATAACAATATAGATTTTTCTAAATAAGTCGCAGAGGAAACATTGACGGGGAAACATCCAACCAAATCGCATATCTTGTTAATATCCATTACCGCCGGGTGAACAACAAGACAATGAGCGAGAAAGCTCTCTCCCTTTTTCCAACTTTGGAGAAACAAATGAATTTCCTTCGAGAGCATGTACCGGAAGAGTTTCCAGAGTTCTGCAAAAAGAATGGCCAATTTCGTGTCGCTGCTGAATACTTACGCTTGTGTGGGAAGTTCAATGAGGCGGCAGATATTTTTCCTCGCTTAATTAACAAGGACGATGATTGTATGGAGTATTTACGATGCTGCTTGTGTCTATTTAGAGTCAAAGTACTGAAAGAGACAATGATAGATTTCGTGAACCTGAATTCCTCTGATTCCTCTGATTCCTCTGTACTAAATAATTACCTTTCCAAGGCAATTACTATCATTACAAAATATAATGGGTGGAGGCTAAAAGAAGAGTTCCAGCTATATTCGGCTTATTTGGATTCGGATCTCAATAGAATTCGCAAGTGTATGCAATTGTTTAGAGAGAGTAAAGATCACGTCAGTGAGTTTCGTGCGTTAGTTATATGGTTGCATATTGATAGCTTAAGATCTGATATTCAGACCGAAAACTGGCAGGAACGATTGCGATGCTTATTAAGATTATGTAGTCTAGCCTTTTCTTTTTTAGCTCCTCAACAAAGCGAGAATACTAGAAAAATCAACGAACATTTTCAGGATATTTTCATTGTAAACGAAGTTGAGAACCGTCAAAATAAACGACAAATATCTTTGGACAATCACTTCGTCGACTTTCTGAATCAAAATGATGTAGAAAATTCTGTAGAAATTTTGGGCAATTGGCATATATACGACGAGGAGTTTTTGAACAAGAATATCTCGAAATTTCTTACTTTTTATATCTATAAGCAAATCTGTGAAGCTGATTTTAAAGGTAGAAAGATCCAAGATATAAGTTCCGAAATCTGTTTCGAGTTTGCGTCCGGTCTAAAGCAAGCTTGTCGAAATTGTCGAAAGTGTCACATTATTCCAACACCTTCAATTCTGCACAAACGTTTCTCACTTGCTTGCTTTCAGTACACTGTGATGCAACAACTGGATGTATTGTACCGTCACCGATTTCTTAAAAAGGAACAAAGTGAAAAAGCTCTCGGACTACAAAGATTTTGGGCTGAAAAACTTGTGAAAATTCATATCCGCTACCAATCCCCTCAGACAAGCTGCCCAGAAGTCACATATGCAGTGCTTTCCAAACTTTCTAAAATTACACGTGATGGATTAATTGAGCTTTTTCACAAGTATTGGTTACCTTTTGTGTTCAATAATCCCAAAGACTTTTCGCTGATGCTAGAATGCACGCTTGTTCTTCACCAATTACAAGACAAATGGGGGATTTACAAATTTGATTCGGAAATAATACAAAGATACTCGGAAAATTATTTAGCTGTTCCTGTTGGAACGAGACTTTCATTATTCTTTTCAAGTCTCGATGATAACTGTGTGTTAGATGCGATCAAGCACGTGAAAATTTTTATTCAATACACTATCGACAATGCTGAATTAATCAATATAAATACACAAGATGCATTTGGTGACCTTATATCGCTTATGGAGTTCAAAACATCTTTGGTTTTTGCAGTTGGTCCTGATTATTGTGATTTTTGCCTCCCCCGAGCTTATTTGGTTAATTATTTTGACGCGTTTACTGTGGAGCCGCTTATTCACAACCAACTCTGTTACAACAGAATTGATTATCGGGCTGAAATCGAGAATACCATTGATCAAGTTCAACAACTTCTTGACCTGCTGATTTTTACTGGACAAGTTTACTTAATCATCATACTCAGAATAATACGACTCTTGGTTCTTATAGGCCTAAACGAACCTACTTTTGCAACCAAGATTTTTGATATTTTTAAACACCGATCTAAATCACTGAAAGAGAGAGTATTTTCCCCAAAGCTTGAAAAATACTTGAATGAAAGTAATATGAATCGCCTTGCGATCATTCTTCACAATGATCTTAAAGAGATAGATTGTGACTCTTTGGTGATCGTTTATTATAATTGGGGAGGCTTGTCAAAATTTTCTAACTTGGAGCAACATGGCATTGTGAAGCTTAAATATATCACTGTTGAGGAATTCCATTTTGCTCTTCGACAAATATCACCAATGGTTGATCGGAATAGTGAAAAGTTGGAAATTTCGAAAGAAGCACAAGACTCGGCAATAAAAATCAAAGCTTGGTTTCGTCGAATTCACGATACTCTACAGGCCAAAGAATCGGCCACCAAAATTCAAGCCTGGTTCCGCCGTGTTCTTCAACGACAAGAATCTCATCAATATAATTATGATTCAATGTGATGTGAGTGATGCCTAATTATAGCTTTCATAATTTGTTTCTTGGTCCATTTGTTCTGATTTTGTACAAATGGCCAAATTAATTCTGCAGCCATTACATAACAATAGATATTTGCGTTTAAACATTTCTTGAAGAACTCGAGTTGATTGCTTATATCAATCATCCATTATCCAGAATATAGATTACAATAATATGCAAACTTTTTATTTGATAACATAAACGTTCAACATATTCATTTTCTTATGCAAAGCACCGGGAAATAAGCTGGTTAATCATATCATGCTCTTTGCTTGACATGTCAATACATATTATCATAGGACTACTTTTTTTGCTTGATCCGTAGATTCCCGAAATCATACCTAACCTTTTTCTGATTAATACCATACCAAATATCATATACTGTAATTGCGCAAAGCCTCCACACACAAAAGATAGATATTACATCTAATGCTCCAATCGGGTCAACCCTGAAATAGGAATAGGGTCAGCCTAAAAAACGTTATTTCTCGTTCAATATTAATTTAAATTAAACAAAAATTTATGGATATATACAGATTACATTCCGAACATCTCTATTTAAGACACAAAATACAAGGGTCTTAGTAAAAATAAAAGTTATTAACGAAAAACTATTTTACAATTTTCGGATCAAACCCGACCCGAACAGAGTTTTAATTGCATCCTGAAGGATGGTCACATTTACAAACGCAATAGATTCTTGGGTTTCGTCCCAGCTCATGGGACTAATCAGTTGGCTTTTACAAGAATTTCTCATTTGAGCAATGCCAAGACTCGAAAAATCCTTACTTAGGTCATTCTGAAGCAGCCAATAGTAAAAAATCACCAAAATAAAAAAATACACTTTTCTCACAACTTTCCATATATTCGTCCCGTCATTTTCCAAGATACCAAACATCTTCTCCACCAAGTTTTTTTTCGTAGCGTAGAGGTTGCTCAAGTTTATTTGCTTTCGAAAACCTGTATTTAAAGCGAAAAAAGGCAAAGTGAGGCAAAAAGGGAAAGGAGTGCATCTGATTACCTTACCGAGCCAACAAGCTAGTTGTAGCGAGGGATGCAACGCCCATAACCATGCAGTCTCATCGGTACCTACAACCGACAGCTGAGCCCATGTGAGACGCAGTCACACGGGCAACTGATAGAATGCAACAAGCTTTTTAGTCATGATTTATAGCTATGATAGAAATAGTAGGCCGCGAGGAGTATTGTTGAGAAAAAACGAAAGGAAAAGCAGAGGGAGGGCGAATTGGCGAAAAATGCGAAGCTTCCCGCTGTGGCTATTCGGCAGTCAGAGTACAAAGCCTAAGCTCTGTAACTTTCTAGCAGGAAACGGATTGTGTAGCTTTCCAGCCTTCTCGTTTCCAGTATTTTTTTTCAAGCAAGAAGAAATACAAAATCGAAAGGAAAAAAGCAAATGCAAGTATATAAAAAAAATAAATGAAAAACGAAAAGTGAAGCAGGGAGGGAGCTTTCCGCCGCGGCTATTCTGCAGTCGAAGCGCAAAGCTGAGCTCAGGAGCCTGCAAACGAATCGTGTCACTTTTCGTCCAAAAATATACTTTAATTTAAATATATAATAAAGTTTTTACTTATAATAAAACACTTATAATTATTATTAATTAATTTTAAAGCTTGTATACGAATATTAAAAAATTTTTACTATAAATAAGCTATATTTAATTGTAATTTTAATTATTATTTTATTAATAATATTTATATTTAAATTATAATAATAAATTAAAACTCACTTCTCTGAATTTCATGTTTCTTAGGACAAATCTACGCATTTTTTTAGCGTCGCGCTTCTAATAGGTGGCCTACTAATTAAGGTCTGCCGGAAACATTGTTCAGCAAATATCGACATCCCCTCTTTAAACGCGTCACCTGCCCAAACACAGCGGCACAAACTCTCACTACTGCTTACTTCGAGCAATAGCTGTCGCTTTGCTAAAATAGTGAAACTTTCTCTTCTGGAATTTCGATACAGAGCTGAGTATTTTAAAAAAAAGCTTTAGCAAAGATTCAACGATAAAAGGTTTCGGTCCTATTTCGGCTGACTTAGTTTGAGATTTACTAGATGTTTTGTATTATTTGGAGAATTAAAAGCTTACCAAAATAGATTTGAAACTCAAATTTTTGCTTAAGATGTTAAAAGGAATTGATATCGATATGATACCATCAGGATTTTTATATAGGTTGAGTGTTTCATTATTGAAAGCAACTCAATATCGATCGATATATCGATATCTCCATTCTCGCCGATTCAATTTGTTATACTAAAATAAAGTTGATAATTAATATGAAATGCCAACTGCATTTGGATAGATTTCGTTATCATTCAAATTCGTAAGAATGCTTTTTTGCATATTCTTCTCATTATCAGGTTTACTTTGCGATTCCATCTGCTTCAAGTTCATCTAATCTCTAAGAGCTGTACTGAAAATGCAAAGTATTCAGTTTTCGTTTCTTGCTTAATGATACGAGTAGATAGATCTGATAAAGTCTTCTGGAATGGGATCCCAATAATTTTCAACAATAAATTTGCATCATCCAGGAGCATTATTTGAGGGCTTAGATTATACTCATCATTAGTTGGCCGGTAAGTCCAAAATCAGTAATTTGAGCAATATCAACCATTAATGTATTTTTGGGACGTAAGTCACGATGTACAAATCTCTCTATGAATTGCACTCATTCTACTGCTAATACAAAGCAAATGTATTAATTTTTTCCCAGGACAATCTTTCGTACTGGAATATATACTGTATTTGCGAATATCACCACGTCTTGAATAACCCATTAGGGGAAACACTAAAGCAAAGTAGTGAATTAAGTATTAAGTCAAGCCAACTCGGATAATCTTATAATTATCCGGATTGACTTAATACATATGACCTACGTATATCTGTAACAAATTCAATGATTGGCTGAATTCTGCATAACACCATCACAATCAAAACAAATGTCTTGTTTTGTGGTTTGTCCCAGAAAAATTCCGGTTGGGATGAAAAGAAGCGCCAATACTCATTAGCAACACCACTGGCATGAAATCTGACCACAAAAATTGGTTGAATATTGGGAGAAATATAAGCGTCCAAAGTTGACTGATTTTTCTTGGCGTTTTTCCGAGACCGCCGGTGTTAGTAAGAGTTCCCTGGCTTCAGTGGACCCCCATTAGTGAGCTGACGAAAATCACCTGATTTTTGAGTGGGTGGGTGGGTCAGCCAAATTATCAGATTTATTAGGGACCAACATAACTATGGTGCATGCCATCTAAAGTCATCAAACGTTTGTATTTTATAAAACGGATAAACTTCTTTACTAAGAAGTAACTAAAAAATGTAATCCGTAAATATGCTCAGAAATGGTCTATTCTACCATATTTACGGATTAAATTTTGTATTTACTTCTTAGTAAAGAAGTTTATCCGTTTTATAAAATACAAACGTTTGATGACTTTAGATAGCATGCACCATATACATGTAGATATATGATATGTCAGGTGATGCTCTATATTAAATAAAAATCACCTGATTTATGTCCTTACTATCGAGTATTCATTTGTAGCTGGTTTTTTGGCTATTCCATAATATCTAATCTTTTTCGAAAAACTTAATTCTATTGGAAAATAAAAAATAATCTTGTTTACACTCTTGAAATTATTTATCTCTACCTCATTTATAAACTAATGTAATTTGCTTTGAAGGAAAGATTTCGAGTTCTCCAAACCGTTTAAATTTATTTTCTTCACGATCCCACATTTAAGTGAAATCTATTCGTTATAAATTGAAACCCTCCTCTTGCAAGGTATTCAATATTTGAAAATTTTTCAAACCGATTTTCTCGCATTCGTTTATTAACTTGTCGATATCTTTATTTCGTTAGACCATTCAGTTGGTAGCGATAATCGAAAGATAAAGATTATTCTTTTGATACTTTGTATATGTACATAAAATCTTTTAGTGATTATGTGTTGTCGATATGTATACAAATTATTATATATGTGCAACTAGTGCATGAATTCAGTACTAAAGTTTACATTAATGATAAAAAGTATCGGTATTGAAATGATTTACTAACGCTAATAAATTTAAGATTCTTAATACTGCCAACTGATTTTTTAATATTGCAAAAAATAGCATTATTCAATTTTAATTGCTACCCATTTCAAATCCTGCGCACAACTTGACACGAAATCACTCAATTTCAAAAATGATGCAGACACCTGGACAAAAAAGTTCAGCCCAACATATCTGGTTTGACGGGAATAACGTGAAACTGTTCCTGGAACCAACTTCGGTTCATCAAGGTGGGTTTACCATAACTGTTCCTATAACCAATTTCAGTATCTCCAGATTTGACTAAGTATATTTAGGGCTCGGTAATTTTACCGAGATTATTCGAATCGAATGGATCGAATAATTATCGGTAATATCGGTTTATCGATACGACCGTTTTTAACCAAAACTCGATATACCGATACTTGTTATAATTAAAATTTTAAATATAATGATGACGACCCGAAACACATCTAATAAAATTGCCTTGAGATAACGATTTTTATAACGAATTCTCAATATAACGATATTTACAGAATCCTTTAGCAATTATCACGACCTATCGATATCGTTATATCGATATCGAGTTTTGACTGTAAATCATCATCGTTTCGTTAGATTTTTACCCACATTTCAAAAGAAAATAAATATAAATCTTTTATCTATAATAACCTTTTTATATACATGAAAGTTACCGATAATCTCGGTTAGGTGACGGTTCGGTAAATTTCGGAACCCTATTGTAAATGTGTGTCTGTTAGAATTCATTATTTAATGATTACCCTTGGTAATAATTTATGATTCTTAAAAAAAAATATTATAAAGTGAATTCAGGATGAGTTAATTTAGGTTGTGACCAGGTTTTTGTTGGTTAGCAAGTGCGGGTGTCAATTGATTGTTCGTCAATTTGGGACGAAATTATTGGTAAAAATTGGTAAAAAATAAAATTTAGCGAAATTGGTAGTTAGTAAAGTGTGTATTAAAAGTTAAGTAGAATAAGCTTATTTTCGTGGTGTTTTTCTATTTTCTTGGCATAGATTTATCCTCATTACAGTACAGTCGACTCTCTCTATAACAAACTAACGGTTCTGTTAGTAAAAAAAAAGTTCGTTATATAAATCACTATGTTTTCTAGAACCCACTACTCTTTTTATAACGAAATAATATAACATTTAAAAATTTAAGGTTCGTTATATCCAGAGTTCATTATAAAGAGGTTCGTTATAGAGAGAATCGATTGTATTTAATTTTCAGCTTTTAGCATTAGCGTTAGCTGGCAATGATTTTCAATAAATTACGGTTACAGAAAAATTTATAACGATACCGATACGGATTTCTGATTAGTAATCTTAAATTAGTAACGGTAAGCTTAAATCAGTAAGCTTAAAAATCCGAAAATTCTATGAAGAATAATTTTTATATAATCGTTATTCTCTTGCTTTACCATCATTTCAATAAATATGTACGTTCATATATCAAACGTAGCATATAATCACTTCAGAAAGGTGGAACTTAATATTTCGAAACATCATGATTGTAGTAAATGCTACGATTGTCAAGAAAATAACTGCGATGAGTGCTCAGAACATAATACTCATGATTGTAGAAAATGCACCGATTGCCGATATAATTCCTACTGCAATGAGTGTTCAAATTTCTGTTTCACTCATGATTGTAGTAAATGTACCGATTGTCAATTAAATTCCTCCTGTTCTAGATGTTTAGATTATCATAAACGAATTTATGAAACTAAATGGTCTAGCGAAAATAAAGATGTCGACAGTCTAATAAATGAATGTGCGGCCATTAATAAATCTTTTGAATGGATTCCATTTGAAAGATTTACCAACATTGAATATCTTGCAAAAGGAGGTTTTGGATCAATTTTCAAAGCAATCTGGTTACACAAACCAATAAAGTGGGATCATGAAGAAAACAAGTTTAGACAATTTAAAGAACGAAAAGTTGTGTTGAAATCATTACGTGATTCAAAACAAATTACATTCGAATTTATAAACGAGGTAAATGAACAATATTTAAGTGTAGGCATAATGCTTTTTTTCTAATACAAATAAGATTTCAAAAATAGATCCAAACTGCTCTAAAATGCACCTATAGTCTTTTTAATTATTATGGAATAACTAAAAATCCAGTTACAAATGAATACTCGATAGTAATGGATTATGCAGAAGCTGGAGATCTTCGCAAATATATTAATGATAAATACAAAGAATTGAATTGGGAGCAAAAATTAAGACATTTAAGTTGGATTACTCGAGGGCTAAGTGTAATTCACAAAGAGGGATTAGTGCATCGTGACTTTCATCCTGGAAATATATTATTGCATGTGGAAGCTCAAATTGCTGATTTTGGACTTACCGGCCCAGTTAGTTTAAAGAAATCTGATCGAGAAATTTATGGTGTACTTCCTTATATGAGCCCAGATGTGCTGAATGGAAAGCCATACACTCAAGCGGCAGATATTTATAGTTTCGGGATGATTATGTATGAAATTGTAACAGGCGAACGACCATTTGGTGAGCGAAGTCATGACATATATCTTGTATACGACATCTATAAAGGCGTACGGCCTAAGATATCAAATACTGTTCTTGGATGGTGCAAATTTATTATTAAAAAATGTTGGGATCCTATTCCAGAAAACAGACCAACTGCCAAGGAACTTTACGATTTTATTGATTCTTTCCGGTCAGAATATAATTGGAAACTGAATATTTTACATTTTCAATACAAAAGATATACTAAAGCACATGAGATATATGAGTATCTTAACCTAGAAAGGCAGAAATGGAAGGAACTTGATAAAGAGATGAAATTACGAAACAGTATTCCTACAAATATGAACAAAAAACAACAAATCCATCCAAATGCAATTTA
>CAJVPL010000397.1:0-27855 GCA_910591945.1 Ambispora gerdemannii
ATTTATGGCTAAGTTATTACAATGTGGGATATGTTATACATGTCGGATAAATATGATATAGTGGATAATGTTGATATATCTGAGAACTCTGCTATCTCTGCTATCTCTACAATCTATGTTGAGTCACATGATCAGAATTAAGAAATTAAAGAATTAAGAATAATTCCAAGCCATAACAATGTCATATCAAATAATAGATATTATAATAAAAAACGCAGAGAAACTTAATATTATATAAGATATTTATTGCAAAGCAATGGCTCTTCAAGCATCCTATACATACTAAATATCCATATTATACATATTATATGTACTATGTATATTATACTTACTATGCGTACTAATTACTGATACTATATGTATTATGTGTATGACGCGTACTGATTATCGATACTATACATATTACGCATATAACATAAATATTTTTTTCTTAATAAATTATTGATATTATTGATATTATTGATATTACGAATATTATAAAAACAACATGGTTAAACGTATGCGATCTGATGCATTCTCATTATCTTCAGTGAATTATGCAATATCATGATGCAAAATCCAAAACTGATATCTTGAAAAAGTTAAGAAATAAATATCCTATGACAAATAGTCATTTCTATAAAATTTGGAGAGGGAAGGAAGTTCATATGGTTGAATGGCATCAGCCTATATCAGATAAGTTGAAGACTCAAAGTTCAGCTTTCTTAATGATACCTCCAGATCAGAATTTACCTATACCTGAATCACACTTACCAAATATTGACCAAGCTAGTATAACTGAAAATTCTATTGACACTTTGAATAAGCTGATTAAAATAGAAAATCAAGATCTAAGTCTGTTAGAATTTCTGACTTATCTGATATTGTTACAGCCAGGTTCTTTAAAGACGAATCTACGATTAATAAATCAACAAAAAAAGTGGGAAAGTTGAGTGACCTACATGTTTTGATTGAGTAAAATCGCAAAGAAATGAAAGAAGCTGAGCATGAAACGGAAAGGATTTTGAATTCCAACTAATCTATCTTTGCTTTCTCTATATCGATATTGGTAATCTTTTCATTTAAGTTATCAGATTCGTTTTTATAATCACTGTGTGACTGCCTTTGGCAAACCTGCAACTTTTTATTGAGTTTGAGTAATTTATTATTGGAATCAAATATTGCATATAGCAATTTTTCTAACTCCTCATAGCTCATGCATTTTTTTTAAAGTCAGATTGGCAGAATCTAAGCTAAAATCCGCAGGAGCGCACCACTCGTCGAATGGTACATTATTATCTTCAACTCTATCTGCCTTCTGTGGAATTTGATCAGATGTTAGAGACTTATCACCCTGAGTTGCAGTAGCACAATTTACTTCGAGCTTATTCTTGACTTTGTGTATTGTAACCAGAATAATGTGATCCTTTCCATTAAAAGGAATTTTTAACTCATCTTTATCCCAATCTATGGCACATTTATATTTCTTAAGAAGTGAATTTGGAAATATCAATGTTGATTTAGGAATGCGTACAACTACAAAATCTTTACGTATAGTAAAACCTGGAGGGAATATTATTGGAAAATTACGAGCAATACCTATAGATTCTGTTGGAACTATTGCAACACCACTAAGATTATATTTTTCTGATTTATCAATTGGCCAATTTACACGTTTAACAATATCTTCTGATGTAATTGGAGGTTCAGCCCCACTATCGAGCACCAATGCTGGAATTTTTAAGCATTTGATTTTACACAGTATAATTACAATACTTGTGTCAGGTTCTTTCTGACGAACAAAATCTATCTCCATAGGATTGTTCAGCATTTCCTCTTCACCATCTGATTCTGGTATCTCTGATATTGGTTCTCGATAATTTACAAAATCTGGAGTAGTTAAGTATTTATCTTCAGATTTAAGTTTCTCTAACTGATGCGGGAGTAAGACCTTTTCAAGCATGTCTAATAAAATTTGACAAATATTTTGCTCAAGGATAGTTGATTTATTTTGAGATTTACTAAAAGTGAAAATACCTTTCTGTTTAGTCTTATGGGATTTGGGTGTTTTCTTAGAGGATGGTTTACTCTTCTGCTTTACTTTTTTTTGACTTAGTGATATTAACTTGCATACTCTCAGTTTCAGATGAGGTATCATCAAAATCAGATCCAGAATCAGATCCAGAATCAGAATCATTATTGGAAGAGTTATAATCAGAACCTGAATCAGAACTAGAGTCATTGATAGCCATATTAACTTTACCTTTTTTTCTTGGATCTGCTTTTCTTTTTATTTTTTGAATATCTAAAAGAATTTGAATGATAACTAATTCTATGACATTTTAAACAACGGTGTTTGAATAATATATTAATAGCATATACTTCCTTCATTCCTTGTGATATACCTTTAGATACACCTTTGGATATAGCCTTATTTATTGATAATTCTGCCATACCCTTAGTAATTTCATCTATACCATCATTAGAGGTATCTTTTTTCTTATTGGATAAGAAAGACGTAATTCTATCCATTACTCCTTTACTAATAGTATCCATTAATGATTGTAAAGTAAATGGACCTGCTAAAGCACTAAGACGATCTGTCACTTCATCCATTCGAAGTCATTCTTGGTCATTCAAGCGCAAACCTGGACCCTGATATATTTCACCTGGTTCCATTTGACTGGGTTGTAATAATTGTCCTTCTCATCTTTGAGAAGTTGGTTGTGTAGACTGAGAAAGAGTGGTTAGTACTAAAGCTAATTCTGATTTTATCATGCTTTTTATTTCAGCTCATATACTATCATTATCTGATTGCGATTTATTTTGTAAATTAATAGCTGGAGTTTGAGAAATTTGATTGGGAATTGAGTCTCTAGAGCCAAGTGATGGTTGACGCTTGAGCCATAATTCTTTAAGTGTAGTAAAGAAAGTTGTGATACCATCAGAATTGGTTCCTTCCATTCAAATAAAAAGCTCATCAGATAAATGAACCATGAGAAACCCTAAAGCATTAGCATCATCATCAGGCACACCTAATATATATTGACGAATTTTGGCTTCATATGTTTCTGGATTATCATCAGTCTTAAACGTTTCTTGAGATAATCTTTGAATAGCAGACTGGCGAGTACCAACTGTTCTTTGTAGATAGGTATCTCCAAGCCATGCTTTAAAGCGAGCTGGAGTATTAATATTATTATTTGCATGTTGAGCTGGAATTGGAAGATATTTCCCTGCCATTTTTGATTTATAAATATCTGCTTTATGAGCATTTGTAAAAGTATTAGCATTTGCTTGGTTGGCGTCAGCTATCATTGTATCAGTATAGCTGATGGCTGTTTCAATCCTATTACAATAATTATCTGGTGATTCCTGTTCAATATATGATGAAATATGGGCAAGACTTGTTTGAATAGTTTGATAAATATGTTGTCTATCGGCGACCATCATGTTCAGATTATAGGTTGATTATTCTGTAGTAATAAAATTTGGGCTTGTAAATTTAAAATTAATTGCTGAGAATTGCGCTCCCTATTTTTTCACTTGATATGACTTGCCTTTTGATCCTTGAATTTATTGTAATATCTATCAAAGAGCCGATCTCGATTATATTCTAATAATTCTTTATCAGCCTGGCATTGTTGTAGCTCTTATTCTAAGCGATAAATAAATGTCTTATAAATAATTTCAAGAATACATTTGAGTTTTGATTGTTCATCCCATATCAGACTTGCATTATACTATAAACACTCTCGCATATCATATTTTTGTTGTAATTCTCTCCCATGCCTTTGGTACCTCCGAAGTTTAAAATTGAGTGCAAATTTGTCAAGTAATAGAGCATTGATACGTGTTTGCATTTCCCTTTCCAATTGTTGAGCTACCCTCCATCAGAAACATCGTTCTACCTGTTCATTATTATAAATCATAGTCATTAAAGCAAGATCATTCTGAGAATTATTACGCTCTAGTGTAAGTTAATTGACACAATTTTGCAAGGTATCTCATTCTTGAACAAGTCAATTGGTTTGATTCTGAAGGTTAGCATTTTGTTGTCTATAGTAATTGACATCCTGCTATAGCTGGACTATCTGATTATTACTATCATCTCATTGAGCTATAACACCATCTATATCCTGGTATGCAGATTGATAATTAAGATGAATGATATTTAAGAAACCTCTAATACCATTTATAATATTTATAGGATTATTTAACGGCGTTCCAGCACCTTTAAGATGATTTTCAATATGATTCAAGCCTTGGTCAATTTGTATAAAAAGATCAAGATTCACCATATCTATATCTTCCTCTTTTGAATTATATAAACTTGAAGAGCTTCTTCAAGAAGAAATAACTTTGAATCTATGTCTTAGATTTTGAACTCGCTCTTCTGATTCTTGTAATTGCTTCTTTATACTATCAATATAAGATATCTTATCTCAGATATCCTTTTTAGCTTGATATAAGTTTCTTTTAAGAGACGATATCTCCGATCTCAACTCTGCTTTTTCTTCCTCTGAAGCATTCTCAAGCTGTTCCAGTTCTTTATTGAGAGATTGAATTTCATTCTCACATCAGGTATATTTACGTTCCAGATCCTTTATATATTTCTTATTCGACTTGTTGATGGCTACCTTCAATTGTAATATCTCCTGGAGTTCTTGGTTAATTTGTTCCAGCTCAAGTTCTTTATTTGTAGCTGATCTATGAGTTGTTCGATTGGGAGGTCAGGATCTATGAAATGCCATGGTTATTACGAAGTAATGAGACTCTGTCTCTATTTTTTATGACATATTATATTATCTTATCTTTTGACTTTGCTATAATAAGTAATATCAAAAATGAATAGATTGAGCAAGCCTATTATTAGAATCGATCCAGACGAGGAGTTAAATTTAATTTGTAAATTGCTTTTTTACTAACCTACTGGTTATCATTCCAACCCTCAAAAGCTGTATAATGCTATCAAAGATAAAAGATATAACTTCCCATATAAAAAAATTTGTGAATGGTTACATAACCAGAATGAATGGCAAAAGTACGTCCCGTCACCAAAAAATATTTCACGAGTTAGGTATGGTAAAATTTCATGTCCAAATTGTGTATATCAATGTAATCTCTTATTTCTTACGCATGATAAATATAAGGAGAAGACATGGAAAGCAGTATTACAAATTATAGATGTGACTAGCAGGTTCAAGACAAGTGTTCCTCTAACATCAAAAAATAATTCTGAAGTTGCTAAAGCATTTAAGAAAATTTATGATAACTCTAATAATCCCCTTATCTATCCTCAATTGTTACAATATGATGGCAGAATGGAATTCAAAAAATCAGTAAGTCAGCTAATGGAAGCGCATAATGTCACAATTCGAGTAATTGGTGCTTATAGTCATCATGGATTAGCTCTTGTCAAACGATTCAATAAGACGTTAGCAGAGATGCTTTATAAAATCCAATATGCCATTGAATTAATATCTAAAAATTCTAAATTAATAAGAGAGTGGGTCAAGTATTTGCCAGAAGTAATAGATTATTTTAATAATTATCTGACACGTTTCATTCGAGCTCCAGATTCATTAAAATGGGGTTTAGCTCCAGCAAAAGCTATTAAATTAGAACGAGTAGAATCTAGGTCATCTACAAAGTATAAGTGTTCTATTGGAAAGGATGAGAAAAATAAGTTAAAAAAGGGGGATAGTGTTCGCTATCTGCTTGCTAATACAGAATGAGAAGACGGTATGAAGAATTAGAAAAGGGTGACAAATCTCACATTCAGTTCAAGCATTCATAAAATTTGAAAAATTGTTGTAACAAAGAATGAGCCAATTTTATATTATCTCGGAGATGATGATGATGAATATCCTCCAAAGCAGGAGTTTATATGTGAAGAGCTTATGCATATAGATCTAGAAAAACTTCAGTATCTGTCTCAGAGTATATTGGAAGAAAATACTCATTCCAGATCTGTTAATTTTATCTGTGTTGTTAATAAAATAGTTAATGCTCAGGCTTATGCTAAAAGACGAGGTGGATATTGCATTGAAAAAACTGGTCAAATAAATGGTTATAATGTATATCTCTGGTCATGCGAAAATGGACTTTATCAATGGGAAGCACCTATAAGATCCAGAAGCGTAAATTCGAGTGGTGCCCAGTTTGTCCACATTTTATTGATGAATGCAGATATAGATATATTTTCAAAGATCTATTAGGTAAGAAATTTCCATCTTGTAAACCATCATTTTTGAATGGGATGCAATTAGACAGATATAATAAAGAGCTAAAATTGACATACAAATTCCAGGGAGTCCAACACTACAATCTTAATTCAATGTTCCATAAATGCGGGCAATTTGATTTGGATCAGCAAAGGTAACGTGACCAAAAAAAGCTGAAAATATGTAAGAAACAAGACATAGATCTTATTTTAATACCGTATGATACTGATTTATTACCATATATAAAAAGCAAATTGCAAGAGAAAGGTTATCTACAAAATATAGATATAAATAGTGTGTCAAAATCAGATTATTCGTCAGAATAAAAAAACATAATATATATTTATAACAAAAAGATGTTATATTATGTATTTGCTGTGGATGAGATAAAACCTTCGAAAAAATACTAGGAAGATAAAGATGCATCAGCATGGCCTTTTCGTATTGTGATGACAGGGGCTAGCAATTCAGGTAAGACCAATATGAATTTAAACTTGCTAACAATGCCCAAATTTTATTACATGTTTAAGAAGAAAAAGCATTCTAAGATAGAGGAACGCAATGTTAAATGCAATGATGTATTTCTTTTCGGACATCATTTAAATGAGCCAAAATATAAAATAGTTCGAGATTTTTATAAATATCTTGCCCAAAACAAATCAAAGTCCTATTATGAAGATGTCACATTTTCTACACTATCTCCTGATAAAATCCCAGATCCCAAAAAATTTAATGCTAAAAGAAGTATATTAGTGATATTTGAAGATCTTTACTCTGATTCTTCAGCTATACAGAAAAAAATTATTCCATTTTTCACTTGAGGTCGTCATGAGAATATTTCCTCAATTTATATTGCTCAGAAATTCCACAAAATCCCAATAGATATTTGTGAAAATGCTACTCACATTGTTCTCTTTAATGGTGAGGGCTCTATTCGAAAACTTGCAGATATTATAAGTTCTTACACTGATGTAGATCCACGAAAAGCTTCAAAAATTATTGATGGTTATTTGAGGCAAAAAGAGTTTATAGTTATAGATCTGAATAAACCCAGATCTGAGTCTTTCTCACTTCGATGAGACATCCCTCTTGATCTAGAAAAGGAGATTGAGAGATTAAAAGATAATAAACATTCTGCCTAACCAGGGTGATATTTCAGAAGATATAATACTTTAAAATCGGATAAAATAAGACATAACAATCGAATAATTATTTTTTCGGCTATTTATTAATACAACAATATAAGTACATCCTACTCATCACTTCTATTAAGAAGCTGTCTGTATCCAGCCATGATTGGAATTGGGATAGATGCTTTTAACATCTTATTCGCTACTATTCTCCAATGAAATAGCTATCAGTATCCAGCCTGATTGAGGTTGAAGTAGATGTTGAAAAAATAAATAAAGTCTATTTGTATCAAGGAGATTTTTTGTGTCAGGTAAAATAACTATATATAAAAACTAAAGTAAAAAATGTTACCAGCCTCAGTGATAACGAAATAAAATCTAAAGTACTATGCTTCTATTTCTAAAAGTCGCTTTTGGAATCTAACTTGCAATTGACTTTTTTTAGAATCTATTCAATTATCTGAAATATAATATTCTTTATATTGTCTATTAATAATACAACTGCGTATCATGTGATTGTTTTTATATAATTCAATCTATTTAGTACACCATTGATTAAATTGTTCTCGAGTCTGAGGATTTTTTACTTGATGTCGAGTTAAACCTAGAAATTTTTCATCATCAGAAGTACCGTCATTTCTCATTGCATTCCAAGCTTGGGTTGCTAATGATTTGGGTCTATTCTTGTAATTTCTCCAAGCTCTTTGTATAATCCTTGCTTTTCCAAAATCAGTCTTTGGTTTATCACATTCATTATTTCAATGTTTCTGCTAAGGTTGCTTGCCGAAATCCCTTAGTGACTGTCTAAATTCTGTCAAAATTATAATAAACTATTAGTAAATAACCCATCGAAATTCTGACGAATTTTGAAACCCGTCGTAACCGAAATTATATCGAAATTCTAATTAACAATTAATGTGTAACCCATCAAAATTATGATGATATTTTTCTGAAAGGATTTAGGCAAGCATTCTTAGTTTCTGCATCAAATCATCTGGCTTAATAATTTCGATATATCTTTTTCTAGTGAAATGAAACGATTTCTTTGGTTGTACGTCATCAATTTTTATGAGTTTCCAGCAATCAAAGCAAATAGTCATATAACTTTTATGGATTCTTGGTCTATAATAATTGAAATTGACAAATTTACCTTTAACATATGATATAAATAGACAATATCGATGATATATACTAAATTTTCCTGAATTTAACAAATCTTGTAATGGAATTCTTACTCATATTGCTCATTGAACCAGTGTTTCATTCTGTTTTATGATAGACAATGTATCAAATAATCTCTCATTATTGAAGAGTTCATCATATCGTTTACCATCAAAAGCAAAATAATTTCCAATATATTTTGTGACATATTTCATATCATATCCAGGATGAATATTAAAAGGTTTGGGTAATGTTCTATCTTTCTTATCGAGAATAGTTATAACATCAAAACCAGACATATTTATCACTTATAGAGAATATTATATTTAGCGGTTTTAGTGTTTTTGACCTACCTATTAGATTTGGTTCTTTATAGTATAAGAATATATGATTCATTTTTAGTGCGGATGCTCAAAGATCGCCTGGGTTATTAGATGAGCTGTATATTCGTCATATTTTGCGGGTGACATATATGATGAGGCCAATCAAAATTTTGATTTATTTTACGTGCGATCGCAGAATAAATTAGAACCTTTTATGTATGATGTAATCGTGTGACCTACAAATCTTTCTCATATATCACATAGCTTTTTGTGTTGCTAATGTCTTCAAAGAAACGAAAAAACGTCGAAACTGAAAGTCCGAGCTCTTCTGCCACCCGCAAGCAACCCAAACGTCTTGCCAGAGGAGACTCAGCTATCGCGGAGGCTACCAGTAATCTTAGGCTCAGTTCCGGTTCCAGCTCTAGTGAGCGTTCGAGCTATGGCTTAAAGGATCTTCCTTCTTCGGCATCTAAATTCACAGAGGAAGATAGAGAAGCACTAAACGCAACCTTCAAATCGGCTTCCAACGAGAACGAAGTCATACCTGATGTTGAAGGTAAGAATTACATTGTGTTAACAATTTTAGCGAACATAATGCTTATAATTTAAATAATGTCTAGTCACAAACTTTCCGGATGCATACGTTCTCAACAACATCAATCATGCTATTCTTGAAAGGCATAACTTCCGTGTTAGCAATATTAGCGGAATTTCGGATGGATACGTCAAAACGTTCATTAACAACCTACACAGAGTTGCCGTGAATGCAGGTCTCGATATAGGCACGGATGAATCTAAGACTGACACATTAGTATGCCAACTGTTAACTCGCATTGTTGAATTTGATCATTGGCCATTAGGCGTTAGGTGAATAATAAAAAATGTCTTTGCTATGTACTCTAATGATTTCTTAAGTTCACATTGTATCTAAACCTAGAGTCAAAGAATGGTTCAAGCTATCCGTTAGTGATAAGAAAGTGTCGGCAAGACCCGAATTTGTCATAAGTAAGGAAGAAGTTGTTATGATAGTCGTGGATGTCTGTATGTTTTTGATTGTTTGACAAGCCCACACTTTTGATGACTCAAAACCTTTTTCTTAACAGGATAAGCATTTGAAAAACGTTTCGGCACCTGATTTTGGGGAAGCACAAATTCTTGCCGAGATACTCGCCTGCGGATATGAAAATGTGCGTCAATCTATTACGGATCAGACTATATTCGTTGTTCGTGTCATCTCCACGTATGTTACATTTTACAAGGCTGAGATTCCTGTAGCATATTGGAGAGCACTTAAGAGGGGCTTACCACTAAATCGGGCAATTACGATTTTAAGGTGGCCGGGGGAGAATGGTCTAAGTTCTGGTCTAGATTTGGCAGAACCTGCTGGAAGAGAATCAGTGCTGAGAGCATTAGTTAAAATTCGTAAATCAGTTTTACAGGAATAGGAAGAAGATGGAGGGATGAGAAATGGAGAGACAAACAGCTATCGTAATAATGTGATAAGTTATTTAGTCGTGCTGGAGAGCAGTTTATAGCGGTCCAATTTAATATAATAAAGAATTGCTAGATTTTCATTTTGCGTTAAAAATAATTATTTAGATCATGTAACGATTATCCCAGATATAGCATTATCAATCAAAGCTATAATCTAATATAAGTGTCAAAATAATGTTAAATTTGTCAAAAAGAAAAGTATTACATGTTAAACAATACAAAAATAAATTTAAGTAATAAGTAATAAGTTAATATTAAATAAAATGTTAGAAAAGTGTTAAATATTACAAATACTAAGAAATTACAAAGAAATGTTAAAAATAAATGTTAATTTTACATATAATGTTAAATCGTGATTAAAAATTATGTAATAAAATAGGTATTAATAGTTGTAATAATGACATTTATGCTAAAAATTATGAAATCAAGAAATTTATTGTCTGTTCGTTTCTACAATGATTACCATCATCCAAGCACGTTAGAGATGATCCTACCTTCAGTAGAAAATATTATCACGTGACCAAACATGTGATCTGACCGCGAGCTTTCGTTTTTATTAATAAATAGATACGTACAGACAAACCTCCCTAAATGCACCCTCTACAAGTGCACACCCTCTCTAAATACACAGTATGGCTGGGTCCGAGCTCATAAGAGCTCTATATATTTTGCCCTCTATAAATGCACACCCTCTCTAAATGCACGCTATACTATGGTCCCAAGAGGGGTGCATTTAGGGAGGTTTGTCTGTATTTCTAAATTAAAGACTCATGCTGTTTAATTACTTTTAGATGTTGATCTGAAATAGAAGAAATCCTTAATAATTGGCTCGAGCGAGTACCCCTGCTGCACCAAGAAAAAAGTCACACTCGGGATCGATAAAAGCGAAACTTTACTAATAAAATCGTCATCGTTCATAAGTTACCATGTTTCACTCAATGAATCAGTTGGCCTGCACTAAATTTCACGGGGGTAATCAGCTCGAGTTAACTGTGCCATATGATCAATTTTCAAGATTGCTAATCATATATATATTTATTGAACACCAAAATAATAAAATGAAAAATAAATTAGATAGAAAAAGGAAATAAATACCCAAAAATAAACTATATACAATACAACACGATCAAAACTAAATTATAACTTAAACTCAAACTCTATCGGATAATGATCGGAAACACGTTTCGCTGCTCTCTTCACCAACGCATTATCATGTTTTTCACTAAGCCAACCATCATCAAATCGCCAAACACCGCTATTTCCAATACACCTTCTCTCATTTTCCTCCTCGAATACAAATCGATCGTATGCGGTATCAGCGCCATCCGCGACCGTAGTGTCAGTGGCATTACGTATTCCCCATACCAATCCGTTCTTTTTTAGAAGAACATCCAATTCTGCACGTTTTCCTTTATTCACGTAACTTCCGGCTGCATTAAAATCACCCATCATCACAATTGGATCATTGGTGGTGGTTGATTTTTCAGAGTAGTCTGCTTCTCTTGTGGAGACAGGTGAATAGTTTGGTAGACAACAACAGAACATACTTTTTAGTGTTTGCCATATTCCATGTGGTTGGTCATCGTCGTTCATTGTACCGCGTGTTTGTTGTTTTGCATTGGGTTTTTTATTATTCTTTGATGAGAATGATTTTTTTGATGAATCAATTGCATTCTTTCTTACAATTCCATAAACTTGTTCTACTAATGCTGAAACTTCTTCAAATGCTTTAGTTGGTTGAGTGTGACATCCAACCAATGTGAGGTTTACATTAGTTTTACGTAAATGTTGAAAATGAACAACAAAGGGTTCCCGCATAAACAAATCGCCCAATTTATCATCATCGTCAATCACATACTCCTCAATCACTTTCCATTCATTTTGTCGGTACAAGTAAACATAACGTTCTTGATATGTTCCTCTACCAATAGGATGACTAGTCACGTACGAGTATGGAGAATTCGGGGTCGAGACCTCGTCGCACAATTGTTGAATTATTGATTCATCATCTTTTGGAGCACGAATCTCTTGACAAAATACAATATCGTAACGTCGTAGTATATCGGTGATAATACGCATCAGTACATGGTTTGACGCTTTTTTCTTGCCAAATGCTTGGATATTAATTGATCCTATCAAGCTAATATTTTGATTATATCGACGACGTATTGTAGCTGATGGTAATGGTAATTTAGATAACAGATCAATATCCTCAGAGAATGTATTATCATTTTCTTTATCTTCTTCATTAGATGATTTGTTTTTATTAGCAGCAACAGGCGACTTTGGTGATTTCTTACGCTTCACTTTTGGAGGTACTAAAAGTCCATCTTGAAAAGTTGGTTTCTTTGGAATTACCACGAATTTCTTTGTTGGATTTCTTACCAATATTTTAGGAATTATTTTATGTGAAGTGGTCTCAGCATGAGAAGAGCCTTTTACAGATGCATGTCGACGTTTTCTCCTGTTATTTGTTTTTCTTCGTGTTGCTGACGTAGCTTTTTTATGCGTGGCATTATTACTGTGTCCACTTTTTGGTGTACTTGCTCCGCTTCCACCTCCTACAGCTTTTTTACCTTTTCCCTTTCTCCCTGGACTTGGTTTTCCGGAACTTTTACCGGTAGGTTCGTCACTATCATCAGTATCGTATTCTTCAGAGTTCGAGTCAGATTCATTTTCCGATAATTTATATTCCCCATCACTATCTTTTCCACTCTTTGACATATTCACTTATTTTAAATTATTTATTGATTTTTGTTTATCGTTATTGAAAAAAGAAAAGATTGTATTATTTTCTTCCCCTTTCTAGAATTTATTTAAAGCCCAGGTTTATCATTACCACGATGAGATTTCTTTTTTTACTTGCAATCCTAAATAAGTATAATGGGTGTGCATTCACAAACTCTTTTGGTTGAATTCTAACCAATTAAATTGCATCGATTTTGCAGATCTATAATAAAAATTACAATTTAATTGGCTAGAATTCAATCAAAATCCTATTTCTATTAATATCAGATTATATATATGTAAGATGAGGTATATGGTTGTCTCATAATGATGATCGAAGCCACATAGATGCACTGTGAACGCATAAATCCAGAATTCTGAGTCCATTTGTTCGTCCCATAATGAAAGTTCTAGAAGGTATACATTTTCGAAAATTTTCTGTCAATATTGACCAAGAAAAACAAACTTGCCATTGCTTTCAGAGTGTGAAGAATGCGAGACTGTCGTACATAACACGATTAATGGAAATCTTAATCGACTACCGTCATTTTTTAAATGATCAAAATTCGCATGTGGATATACTGATGTGCCTCAGATGAAAAAATCAAAATACAAAATAAAATCATACAAGCAGTGGAATCTCTTAGTTTGGAATTTCATTGAAATTGATGTCTCTTGAACAAAATTACCGTGATTCACTGCATAAAGTACCCTCCCTGTAGAAAAATTAAACCCTAGTCCAATTTTTTTTTTAGTAAAACCAATTCTTTTGCCTGCAAATGAATAAAACAATATTCACGATGCAATTTCTTCAAAAAATTACTTCTAATAGTTTTGAGTTAAAATTTAGGTTTAAATTTTCTATAGTAGAGAGTACTTTATGCAGTGAATTAACGTACGGGAATTAACCTTTAAAGTACCCCCGTTATAGTGGAGACTAATTAAATTCACGTTATAGTGGATAATATTCAAAACTGCTTCTAATAAAGTCCACTCGATATAGCAGATTTACTAATAAATTTTCAAAAACTCTCGATATAGTGGAGAATTTTTTGCTAGAACATGTAGCTTTTTTTGATACACACTACGTAGAGATTTACTGTGTACATGTGCGTTAAATTGACGCGTGTAAGATGTAAAAAATTTTTTGTCCGAAGCATATTGGAGGACGTTTATATTATCTAAAAATAGATACATCATAGATATTTAATATATCCGACAAAAAAAGTTTATCATAATTTCCGTGAAACTCGAGTCGTTAAAGATGAAAAGGCGTCAAAAAAAGAGTGAATCTTAAATTATATTTGTATTGTATAATAATAAATTCGTTATTCATCATTTGTAACATGGTGACACATAAACTTAAAAATGATTCAGATAATAATAAGAATATTTTTTTCTCAATTCAAAATGTCTGCTTCTTCATATGAAAAAGGAACAAGAAATTTGTGATCGTTTAAATACAGTGGAATGTATATAATGTGAACAAGTAGGGTGAGTTTTCTTATTAAATATTTGTTGAGTTATTTTTGTATCTGAAGTTACGCTGCCACTAGGATATAAATTGAAAGTACAACGCATACCATAGTCACACCCAAAAGTCGCCGTATATTCTAGCTCGGGACAGTGGTGAATAGGATACATGAATAAAATAATTGAAAATACATCGTGTACCATATAATTCAGGTGGACTTAAAAAAAAAAGTCATAACCGGTATTATATGAACGCTCTTATTTATCTTGATCATAATGACATAATATTTTATTATTTGTTAGTGGACCAGGAGATGGAGGAAAAGATTTAAAAGGAAGAATCATAAATATTCCATTGTAGTTCGCAAATACTATTCATAGAAAGATAGGTACCGATTTTTATTCAACAATTGGGTTCTATCACAAAAATCTAAAAATACAATTGGAATATTTGTAATTCCAAATAGAGACGATTATACTAAAAGTGTAGAATAATATAGAGACAATATCATTATAGATTAGAATTCGTTAGTCATAGAATAAATAATAAAATAGATTTATTAATAAATAATTTAGATAGAATAGAAAAAAGATTTAATTTTATAGAAAATAGAGTACAGTCAGACCTCCCTAAGTGCACGTTCTATAAATGCACGGATTATAAATTCTCTCTAAATGCTTGGTCCCCGGCTTATAAGAACTTTATGCATTTTGCTCTCTATAAATGCACATCCTCTCTAAATGCACTTTTTATATTTTTTTCACTATGGTCCCCGGGGGGGGGTGCACTTAGGGAGGTCTGAATGTAGATATATTAGATAATTTCATTTTTATTTAGCATTTTAATTTTATTTTATATTCACTTTTTCTTTAATTTTTTTCTTTATTTTTTTCTCAATAAATCTTTTTGTTTCTAGAAATAGAGATTCATTTTTTATTAAAATATCACAATCTTATATCATGAAAAATTACTTGTTTTTATTGTCGAGTTAATAAAATAATAGAAAACTTGTAATAGATATATTAAAAAAATGTAAAATCAAGTATATTTATGACATAAAAAACACTAGCCTTAAATAATTAAAAATAAATTTTCTAACTAGTAATTATAATTCTTTTATTTTATTTGTTATATATAATCTCTTTATTAATAATTTAAAGCTCATAAGCTCTAAAGTTTTGTTAACACTAAAATATCAATAATTTGTTAAAATAAATTATTATTTTTTTATAATAATTTAAAAACAAAGATATTTGTAAAAATTATTATTTGTAACAATTATATTTTAATTGGTTAATTAGAATTTAAATTAGAATTAAAGTTAAAATTCTAAATATATAATTGATTAATATTAAAATTGTTATATATAATAATTGTTATAATTAAATTAATTCTAATTTAATTATTTTTACCAAAAGATTATTTAAAATAAAAATAATATTAATTATTATTATTCTTTTTTAACTAATCAAATTATTATTTAATAATTAATTAATTAATTTTCGAATTATATTATAAGAAAATTAATATTAAATAGTAATATACGAAGTTTATTTTATTACTTTTTAATTATTTGATTTAATTAAATCAAGTAAAAGAAAAGAGTATTTACCAAAATATTTATTTGTTTGATTGCTTAAACAATTAAAAATTATTATAATATAGTCAAACTTCTTTATAGTCATTACTCTTGGAAAAGCAAAATTTTGTGATTATAAAGAGGATATAACAAATTAAACTAAAATAAAATAAAGTAAGATATTTAAATAATTATAAATTAATCTATTATAGATTTTATACTATATTCTATACTTCAACCTAATTCTAATCCTTTTTTAAAATATTTATTCATAAAAAAATAGCCAAATTTTATTTTAATTTGATTTTATTATAATTAGATTTTAAGTTAATTTATTATAATAAATTAACTTTATCAAATTATAAAAAACTTATAATATTTATAGTAATTTTATATATATATTAGTATTTTTATAAATTAAACTAAATTGAATTTTTGAATCTGATTTAAAATTTGAATTAAATTCAAATCAGAGTTTGATTTAAATTCAAGAAAGATTCAAAATTTGAACTAAATTCGAATTAAATTATTATATAAATTTGAAAATAATTCAAAATTAATATATATTAATTTGTAATTTTAAATTTAAATTATAATTTTATTTATAAATTCAATTTATAATATTTATTAAAAATTAAAAATTTATTTAAAAGTAACTAAGATATTTTTATTTTATATTTATTAAATTTTATTATAAATATTATATATAATAATTAATAAAATTATTTATAATTTTATTAATAAAAATTAAAATTTTTGTTTTGTATAAAAGTTTTTAATTTTATTAATAAATATTTTTTATTTTTATATCAAACAAAAATCATAAGTTATAATTTAATATATATTTTTTCTGGATTTTTTAGATTTTTTTCTAATAAAATTATTTTAATTACAAAGTTATTGCAGAAATTTTTTATAATTAATTTATCTTTTTATTAAGTTTCTAAATAATAATAATTATATATATTTTTGTATTCTCATATTTGATAATTTTGCATTAATATAGCATCTTATTAATATAATTATTCAATTAATTACTAATTAATAATTAGTAATTTGTTTGATTAATTATCATGAGAAAAAGGTAAAATTAATTCTATTATATGTATAATAATAACTAACTTTACAAAGTAATAATAAAAGATTAATTATATTAAATAAAAGATATTACTTATTACAGATGAGAGATCTTTTAACAAAAAAATACAAATAAAAAAATAAAAAAGTAATTAATACTTGACTAAAAAACTTTAACTCAAAATCTATAATATGATTTACTTTTAAGAAAATTTTGTCAAAGATAATTAAATTATTAGATAACTAACTAACTTAACTAACTTACTATTTTTCTGAGTTAAGATATATGTTATATTTATACAAATTATTTATTATTTAATCATTAAAATTTAAAACTAAATTTGATTAATATTATTATTTCATAAAAAATACTTATTTGCTTAATTATTATATATTACTCACTTTAATATTATATTATATATAATTTATAATTAATATATATAATTATAATTAATAGTATGAGATAGTATGAAATAAAAAAGGATAATATAAATAAACATAAAATAAAAAAAAATAGTATAAATAAAATATAAATAATATAAAATAAAAAAGGATATGATCTATAAATTACATAAAAATTAATTATCTAATTAAAATAAAGTATACTAAATCATATAATATATAAAATTCATATTATAATAATATAATTCTTTAAATATTTATAATTAATATTTTATTTTCTATCAATTTGTAGTTTATATTACTGGTTATAATTTTGCTTAGAATTTTATAATTATTATTAAATAATTAATATTTACTATAATATAAATAAAGTTAATTAAAATTATAAATAATTAAAAATATTTTATAAATTTTTAAATATTTATTTTAAATATTAATTATTTTATATCAATTTGTAGCTTTAGTTATGGTTTATAACTTTAATTAAAGTATTATCAAATAATAACTTTAATTAGAATATTATCAAATATTTACTTGAATTCAAATTGAACTTTAGTTAGGTTTGAGTTAGGTTCAAAATTCAAACTAAATTCAAATTAGACTTTTAATTGGATTCAAATTTTTGAACTGGATTTTTGATTAGATTTAGGTTTGAGTCTAGTTTGAGTTTGAACTGAATTAGATTTTTTTTTAAACTCTATAATTAGAAATCTTCTTTAAAATCTATAAAAAATCTATATTAAAATACAGATTCTTAGTTTTATTTTAATATAAAAACAAAAAATATTTACTAATAAAAATAAAAACTTTATTATAAAAAGAAAATTTCAATTTTTACTATATTTTATTATTTTTTTTTTGATTGCCAATAATTTATTGTAAGAGTATATATTAATTAAAAATTTATATGATTTCATGCAAAAAGATTAATTAATTAAAATTAAATATTTATTTTTAAAAATTCACATAATTTTTCATGATTATGAAAATAATTTTTAAAATTAACTAAAAAACTTTTTAATTAAATTAAAAGATAAAATCTATAAATATATATATTATATGTATATAAATTATAAAATAAATATAGATATTATAACACAGTTTAAATTATAATATATTACTAATAGCTGATTATATAAATTATTAATAATGCATCATTTTGGATAGTGTGTCATAATATTCATGTCTACTTTATAATTTAATTTTCAAAGATGTTTGCTAATAAAATATTATTTAAAAATTTTAGTAGGCAAATTTGCTTGTTATACAGATTAAAAGGTAAGATCTATCTAATTTATTTTCTATTACTTTGAATCTTTAATATTATTTCTATTAGTTAAATAATATTATATTTGATAGTTTAACTTTATTATGCACTGTCTGTAAAACAATTTATTATTGAGGTCATAATAATCCCAATTGTAGTTCGAGGATATTGTGATAGTATCCTATAAACTAATAAAAACTCAATATATAAAACAATAATCTATGAACCGTATTAATACAAACTCTATATGTCCAATTTTTACATTGAACTACAATTGGGATCTCTATAATTTCTGCTTTTATATCAACACCACCGTCACCTCGTCTAAATCTTAAATTATAAAAAAAATATATTTGCGTCATCATTATCAAGAATAAAACAAGAACGTTCAAATGAAATTAATCATATGACCATGACATGTTTTCAATTATTTTATTCATGTATCCTATTCACCACAAGAACCCAACTTCTATGAGGACCATATACACTTAAGATTTTCGTAGGCCCTTTCCAGAAAAGAACATTAATATATTATATTTAAATAATATATAACCACGAAGTGCTGTCAATTCTCCTAGCTTTGAAAGCATTTTTCCACCTTAGCACTTCCTGTCCAGATTCGGATGCTTCAGCATAGAATTTGCCGATCTCCCCCAGTTCTTGCTTGAACTGATCGTACTCAGTTTTCATATCTTTTAAATCTCCTGAGGAGAGTCGAAAATTTCTTGAGCGAAGGCTCGTCCGTGTGGCAGCGTAATTTCAGATAACATAATAATTCAACAAATATTTATTACTCACGGTGCACGGTGACATTTTATCTTTACTTCTCTAAATTTTCATAAATTTCTTGCTCAAAATCTTGGCCTCGTTGATATGAAGTAATAATAGACATAATTAATGTTTTAAAAAAATTTCTATTATCTTTATTTTTTAAATCATGTATTTTTTTCTCACGTAATTATTAACTATGTACGTATGGTGCATAAAATCTAAAGTCATCAAACGTTTGTATTTTATAAAATATATAAACTTCTTTACTAAGAAGTAAATACAAAATTTACGTTTGAGATGAGAGCGTGTTATTGTATAACGATGTTAATTCTATGAATTCATTTGAATAATTTGAATATTTCATAATCTCATCTAACGCTAAAAAAAAGTTTCGTTGGGGGATAGATCAGGTGGTTTTTTTGAAGGAATATCAGATTAATTACTGTTAAATAATTCGTTCTTTGTGTGTTGCAAACGCGCATCCTTATTTTTATGTATCACTCCATAGCAATAGCAGAAACGAGAAATGCATGACAATTATCCCTGTTAAATTAATTTCTCCTATATACTCTTTCAGACATTGACAAAACGTGGATTTTTTCTTTGTGAAAAAATTTAGTTTTGTGTGTTTTTCCGCAATTCTTTCCTTCCTTCCTTCCTTATACTCAAAAATTTGAAGAAAACGTTGATCCGTTTTTTTTTTGTTATTTGAGAGGGGAAGTTTTCCTTCTTTTAAATTTTAATCATTTCCTTCTTTCGCGTATCCATTGTAAAAGTTCCTTTTCCCATATATATAAATACATATTATACACACCATAAAAAGTGAAGGTTATCTTGGATAACCAACGAAAAAGAATGTCAAAAATCAATAACAATCTGAAAGTAGGCAGCTACAGACTCGATGACGCCGCGTCCCTAAACTCCGAATATGATGAAGACGGGGACGTGAATTCGATGTCACGAAAAGAAGGACAATTCAAACGTTTCCGCCGGTGGTTTCACACATTCTCGGTCGGGACGCGTAGTTTTGTATATATTTTCCCAGGGTTGGCCGTGTTTACTGTTTTTGCCGTGTTGGGGTACCTTGTTTGGAAGAATACGAATATAGCGGATGTGCCACTTCATATTTGGGCTATTTGGTTGGGAGTGTGTTGGTTCGCGTTGTTTACGTCGAGATTTGTGGTGTTTCTGTTTCCGTTTTTTATGGGTAACTACTATTTGCTTCCAAGTGTAAAAATTCAATTTTTATTAAATTCAAATTCAATTATATATCCTTAGAATGGGTCCTTGGACATATTACAAGTCGCGCAAAACGTTATATGGAATATATTCGTCATTTGCATTACTATATCTCGTTGTGCGCGTTTTTATGTGTTGCATTTTTGAGTTTTGTCCCAATTATGGTGGGTTATAATTCTAAAGGAGGAGTTATAACTGATTGGCAGTATACAACGAACAGAATACTTGCCGGTGAGAATTTAAGTTCCTTCTTTCCTTGTCTATCTATTTACAATAAATTTCTGTACAAATGGATTTTCCCTTACTACCATTACTAACAATAAAAAAAATAAAGTTTGCTTTATCGCCTCGGGAATCGTTGCCCTCGAAAAACTCTTATTGCAAGTGGTCGCCGTGAAATTCCACGAAACTACGTACCAGGAAAGAATCGCCCACAACAAATACCAAGTCTCGGTGCTGACGACCCTTTATGCCGCATCGAAAAAAAGGCTTCGGCAGTCGACGAACGACGGGACATTGCCAAGATCCGATTCGCATGTCGCACAAAACATCAATTTCACAAAAATCATATCACAGACGAAAAATGCGTTGGAGAAGACTACGTCGGCGTTAGGTCAGATTGCATCCGAAATTACAGGGCATCAGGTGACAATAATATAAAAAAGAATCAAATTCTTTATTTTTTTTCGTTGATTTATTAATTATAAAATAAATATAAATCTATAAAAATTAGTTCGACAGTGCTCTAAATGCGTCGGAAGTCTCTGTCCTAAACTACCTACAAACAGGACACGACGCACGCATACTGGGACGTCGATTGTTCCGCGCGTTCTGTGATTCGGAACGAAACCATCTAGTCTTCGAGGATATTTGCGGTTACTTTCCGAGTCATGAGGCCGCCGAAAACGCTTTTTTTATTTTTGATAAAGATGGAAATGGTGATGTAAGTAAAGAAGAGATTCTTATTGTTTGTGTTGAAACGTATAAGGAACGAAAGGCTATTGCTGCTTCTATGAGGTAAGTGATCAGTTGAACAGTTAAATAATAAATTGTGTAATTAATTAATTAATTAATTATTTTTTGTTTTTTATATAATTTCTAGAGATTTAGATAATGCAGTTGGCAAATTAGATTCGATTCTAATGGTCGTAATTTATGTGGGTATTCTCTATCAATGCTTATAAAAATGACACACCTAAAATTAAATTTTATCACTACTATCACAGTTTATCATTATTTTACTGTTTGTCGCATTCTTGGACGTTTCGTTTCAAACATACATTGCCACAGCCGGGTCTATTCTATTGGCACTGTCATTTATGGTCGGGTCCAGTGCTCAAGCTCTCTTTGAATGCATCATCTTTTTGTTCGTTAAACATCCGTTTGATGTTGGTATGTCATTATTTTTTCTTTCGTTATTGGTTTGAACTTTTATTAATTAATTGTGTTTATTATAGGCGATCGTGTTGAAATAGAAAAACAGACATACATTGTTAAAGAAATGGTTAGAACATGTTATGTGATTTTGCGTATTTTTATACATTTTTCAATTATTTAACATACTTTCATTATCTATAACCTAACTAAAATACCATAGTCGTTACTCTCAACCAGTAAGTTAACCTTCATTTATTTGTTTGTTTTGGTGAGTTAATTGTGAATTTTTAAAAATAACAATAAATTAATTTTTTATCTTTTCAGTTTTGACACAAGATGATGGCAAACTCGTACAAGCTGCTAATAATCAATTGGTATTTATTTATTTATTTTTTGCATGTTTTTTATTTGTTGGGTGATGGATCATTCAGTATTATGAAGAAAAATTACTAATATTATTTTTCTGCGCGTATGTTTATCATAACTTAGGCACAGAAATTCATTCAAAACATCAGGAGATCAGGGCACATGCGTGACGAGGTAAATTAAAACTAACGCTTACCAAACAAACTCGGCAAAAATCAACAAATTCGTTGAATACTTTCCATATACAATACACTAAATAATGAATTATCAACAGGTCTTGATCGAAGTAGATTTCTATACATCATTCGAACAAATCGAAGCTTTACGCGAAAGAATGGTAACCTACTTGGAAGGTGAAGAACGTGACTTTTATCCAACTCTTGAACTGACCGTCGAGAAAATGCCAAAGTGTCGACAGCTGGTGATAAAAATCACGGTCGAACATAAATCTAATTGGCAAGATGAGGGAGTTACTTGTCGCCGGAAGAATAAGGTGCTTCTACCACTAATGCTGATTATTTGATGCCTTGATACATTAATATTAAAATCGGATATCTTTTATACCATTGCTTGATTATTTTATACATATAGTTTATGTGCCAACTCAAGAACCTGATAATAGATCTTGACATACAAGGACCCTTCTCTGGACCAAAGTTCCCAGTTGACAAAATGGTGTTGCCTGTTCGTCCGCTTCGTATTCATCCGATAAAACATGACGCAACGTCACCAAAGGCAGATTTAACATTAGGTAAGTAATGTAACATTTATTCTTGTTCTATTCATTGATTTCGAAGGCACAATATCTAAAAATAATGTTATGTTATATTTATTAGGTGCAAAGAGTGACGTGTTCGATGTCGAAGACAAAGAAACAATGATGCGCGCAAAATCCGTACGAAGGCGCAGAACGAAAAAGAATGGCTTTGGTAGTGATGATGAGGATGATCATTTATCAGTTAATATACGACAATCACAACAATCATTGCATCGTCAATCACAACAATCATCGCATCGTCATACAAAAGTTGATATTGTGGTGACTGATGAACAAGGGCTCAATGAGAAACGGGAAGAATGAAAATTTTTGTAGGGGTGTGATTCAAACCTTTATATTTAAATGGTTTAATTTATTTCTGTTTTTTTTAATAAAATTGAATATTTGTAGATTATTATTATATTACTCGTGTGACTATTAATATCAAATTATTTTTACATTGTTATTAGAGTTTTAATGTTTTTTGTAATTTTAATTAAGTTCCGCGTGAGCCAAGCCAGCTTTGCGAGCTTTTAGATTACTTTTTTTGATTCAAATAATTTAATGATACCCAAACTAGAATTTCAAAAAAAAACGCCAAATGCTGATCTCAAATTAATATCTCAAATATAATTTGATTTGCAATTAACGTTAATTTGGGCTGTGAGAATTTGAAATGCATTATTCATGTAAATAAAGATCACGAACAGTGTAACATTATCATTTGTATCATTTGCCATAACGATAAGGAACTTCAACGTTAACAATTCCATGGATGATTATCCGAACGATAAGGAGGCAATGGAGTCCATTAGAACATCAATTGCGGACACCTTAAATCTACTTGCATCAAATTCTGAGTACCCTAGCCATGGCGAAAGTGTTCAGATCATGTGATATTCGGGTATATCCGGAAAAATTCTATGATAATAGAGATTATTGTCAAAGATTAATTTAAGGTTAGGGTTAGGGGTAGGTTTGCAGTCAAGATCATATATAAAATTGCCTTCCCGACATTGTTTATTAGTCTGTCAAGCTAGATTTAGGCATATATTTCCTGTATTTTTTACTTTTTTTGCTCTTGTGTCGGATTTGTTTTGCCGGGCTGATCAAAAATTTACGCATTTTATTGGTTTGTGTCACCAGCGGAACGATTCTTATTGGTTACCACGTGATTTGAACACTTTTTCGCCATGGCTAGGGTACTCCAAATTCTAGTTCGTCGTCACGCGTAAGTCCTTTCCTCGCAACCGATATTCCTCTTGAAATCTTTGCAAACATTTGCAAATACCTACCGTCTTCAAATTGACGAGCGTATGCAAACAATACAGAATATATTTGATGTCCTCCGAGAACCAGGATATCTGGCGTACATCGCGGTTTGAATTCCTCAGTTATCCAGAGCTCCCTCCACCGACAGGTATGACAGAACAAGATTTCCTCAAACTTACGGCAATGGAGAGGGGCTGCCAATTCTGTGGCACTCGTAAATCTGCAATTACGCTTCACTGGGAGTTCAGGTCCGCTGTTGTAATAATGCTACAAAGCTAAAACAGTAAAGTAAGTTTAAACATTGGAACTTTTAATCTATTACGTTAATCGGAAATACTTGCATAACTCTTTTAATCCTTATGATGCTTGTATATGATCGATGAAAGTCATACCTTTGAGTTTGCTGACCGAGAAATACCTGAGGAACTAATATCGTGCTTTTCATATCAAAACACTCTTGAAGATTGGGAAAAACCCTGCCACGTTTTAATGGCGAATATTTTTAAACAAACGTACGGAGAAAAACAAAACCATTTTGGAATCCTGAAATAACAGCTATTAAACAAGAATATGAAACCGTCTCCCTCCATGAATCTCATGAATGGATCCTCAAAAGAAAAGTCTTTGGTTGAATGAGCTTGAGGACTACGAGGTTGAGTTTCACGAGGCAGAGAGAAACTGGAGAAATGAAATCCTAACAAGGTATAGGACCGAAAGCTTGCAGATACTAGATGACATTCATAAAAGATCTTCTACAAAGAGTGGTAATTTAGTAACAAATAGGGTAACTTCTTCGACCTTTTACGGATTCAAGATGAACGAAAACGATTGGTCTCTTTGGCATACTAGTGTTACAAATGAGCTTCAAGTGTGAAAGAAAATACAAGTATCCAAAGATAGATAACATATATTCATTTTGTTGGTTAGCTAGAATAAGACCAGAAATATTCAAAGGTAATTGTGTTTTTTTAAAAGTTGATTTATAAACAAGTCAAATATAATTTCTTTTTATTAATTCAATTATATATTATTGACTTCGCTAATGTAGATGAAAGGTTAATTATAAATATTATAAGAAATATAATTTTGTAATAGTGATGAGAGATTATAAATTAAATAATAACAATAATTTCACAATTAAGATGAGAGATTATATAAAAAGCTATTTGAAGAATTATTAAAAAGATAAAACTAAAAATTACTTCAAACTTATCTCTTTAAAACTTCTTATTTTTCTAGCTAAAATATATATTATATTTATAAGTATTTGATAATTATGAAATAATCATTTGTAATGATTATTTGGAGTGTTTGAAATAATCAATTGGAATAATCATTTGCAATAATCATTTGGAGCACTTGAGATAATTGATTGAAATGATTATTTGTAATGATTATTCAAAGTATTATTTTTTGTTTATATAAACAAAAAATAACTTATATTAGATTACTATAGTTTCAAATATGTATTATAATTCAATTTTTATGATACACTTGAGTAAGGTTGCTTGCCGAAATCCCTTAGTGACTGTCTAAATTCTGTCGAAATTATAATAAACTATTAGTAAATAACCTGTCAAAATTCTGACGAATTTTGAAACCCGTCGTAACTGAAATTATGTCAAAATTCTAATTAACAATTAGTGTGTAACCTGTCGAAATTATGACGATATTTTTCTGAAAGAATTTAGGCAAGCATCCTTATATTTGAGTAATGTACATTTTGCTTTTTACAACACATAGATGAAATATTTATAATCTATATATTAGGTACTATATAGGTTACATTTGTATCGTCACTTGAAAATCACTAAGATATGTGTCAATATAACATGCATTTTGTATTTTAGATTATTGTTATTATTTTCATCAAAAATTTCATAATTACTTAATTATTGATCAATAAAAATTAAGATATATTATACAAAATATTAATATAACATTATGTAACTCAATAATGATCAAATTAATTTGTTTTTTTATTTTTACATTGTATCCTATTATACGATTATATTTAGTATATATCATTATCTTTTTGATATCTAAATTATAATATCTAAATAATAATCACACTTTTTGTTTTATTTTCTTTTATTGTTGCACTAAATTTATTTATTTTTGTATTTTTTACTATAAAACTTATATTTTATAATTAATTTATCTCATCTATATCCCTATTACTCTTATTTTTATCTTTTTATTTTATTATTTTTAACCAATTATTCTTATATTTATTTTCTTTTTCACTCTTATTACAGTTATTCTTTTTACCTTTTAATTTCTTTGTTATAATTATTTATAATTATATTTGTATTATTATTTTCTTTCTATATAATACTTCTTTTTATTCAAACTCTTGTTTTTTATTTTTAACTACTAAAATTATAACTAATTTTCTTTTGTATTTTCTTGTTAATGAATTTGTGTTATTTTTTGGTGTTTATACTTCTTTTGTATTGTTAGTATTGTATGTAAATCATGATATAATTTAGAATAGTCATTAGTTATGTAAATTGTATAAAAGATTGAAAATGTATAAAAGAAGAGTCTCTTATTACTAGAAATTCTCATATTCTAATCCTTTTATTTAATAAATAATAAAGCTCTTACTAGTAATTAGAGATGGTACAGCAAGTATGTGACGCTTATTTGTCATTTTTTGCAACACATTGTAACTTCAAAATTTTATAAGCTGCAACTAGTTATAACTAGGTTATGCTTTATTTGTCATTACATTACAAAAATTGTCACGTCATCTTTATTAGTAATATTTTGCTTGTAAATATACTGTTACTATTTGATATTTTTGATCACATATAAAATATCATGTGACATAATTTTGATAATCATTTATACTTTTATATTTTTCTATTTATAATTCTATTTTTAATTATTTAATTTATCTAATTTACATATAATTTATCAAAAACACCAATTAATTCTTTTTAATATCATATTATTTATTTTATTATAACATGATCTAAATCCATTTTATTTCATTTAACATTAATTAATATAACGCTAATGTTACTTTAATTTTAATTGTATTGCTTAGATTAAATTAGTATTACACTTATCATTTTTTGATGTTATACTTATTTCAAATTTATCTTATAACTATTTTTAAGTAACGTTACTCATCATTAGATATGGCGCAGCAAGTACGTGACACTTATTTGTCACCTGTTGCAACACGTTGCAACTCCAAAATTTTATAAGCTGCAACTAGTTGC